>JAKWJA010002499.1:17492213-17589776 GCA_027704765.1 Solanum habrochaites
TATCACAAGATTGGTCAACTCAATGAGCATCTTGTTGATGATTTTCAAAATGGTACCCACACTTTAAAGATCTTATCACAATCATGATACAGTATGGTCTCACCACAAGCGGAATGAGGAGATAGAAGTAGGAAACATACCTCCAAAACACTCAAACATACTCAAACCCGGTATATATGTGAAAAGAAATAATCCTATCTGCACGACCAATATACGTATGGCGATCCAAAAAGAACTTTTACATCATACATGAAAATTCTTCCTCTATTGGGAAGATAAGTCCGATGAAAAACTATGTCATTTGCAGATTAATTTGCAAAATATCCAAACTATGGATAAATTTTGAGAAGAAGCCTAAGACCCATCGATGTTCATCTGGGACACATCATCAATTTCACTTTTCTCCCTTACCACGCATAGATTCATCCTCTAATGTAGCAAGGATCATACAACTGAGTCTCTATCCCTTCTATTTTTTCCCTCCCCCCTATACTCTTATAGTAAATAACACCCTATAACAACCTCGGTGTTCTCTTCTTTTCCAGCCGTACCTCCCAGTTGGAGTGGTCTTATGCCTCGCCCCCCCCTGCCCCCCCCCCGGGCCCACCTTTTCCCCTGCCCCCCGCCGCGTCGTTCGTTCGGTGCGTTTTGCTGTCCTTCGCGCTTCCTTCTCGTCCTGGGGTGCCGGCTTTCCTTTTCGGAACCAACCACCCCCTATCTTACAGGTGGAGGGTCTTTTTTTCCCTTAAACCCCCATTTTGACTACAACCCAAAAACAGAAGACAAAACCATTTCTCTCGTCGCTCGCCAACACCTCAATCACCTCAGACTGCATTCCCCTCCCCCCCCCACTTCGGGGACAGTAAAATAGCGCTACGGGGACACTCCATAACTTTCTCCTCACACACTCCTATTTTTTTCAATAAGACCTATATGCAACACTAGATACATTCTTTCCTGAAGTAGTTTGGCTAAAGGGCTGGAAGTTCAAAAATATTCCTTAAAAGTTGCCATTAAAACCAGGCATGCCAAGAAAATTTTACACTACCCTTGACAGAGATGGGGTGGGGGAAGCCTCTCTATAAGTCAAGTTTAGCTCGATCAACGTATGTCCCGTTACAGAGACCATACATGCCCTAACACAGTACCTTCTTTAACAAAGGGTGACATTTATCCTATTGAGTACCAGTTACAACACCACACATTGGAGCACCTCGGAAAATTACCCCAAAACAGCGCACCTCAAAAGAGTCACCAACCACAAAAAAAATCATTCCATGAATACCTCAAAGTGTCCTCACCATAAAAAAGAGAGAGGTAATAGGAAGTTCTACATCGCTGGGAAGGTTTTGCCAGTGAGTGACATAACCAAACAAATCCTTTTTGAAGGAAAAGTCCATAGGGCATGCAAAGCTGTATATCTTTGACTTAGGGGCATTGAAAGTCTAGTGTAGCCCGCATAGTATATAAGGGAATCAATACCATTCTTTTCCTACGAGTTATGTCTAAATCTTATTCCATTTCTTAAAGGGCATGGGGAAATGGTCCTTTCTGTCAATCGTTCAACTTTTTCGTATTGGTCCATGGGACACTCCTCCATTCGATCACTTGCCGCATTGGAAACAAACTGTTTCCGCTAAGTATGCACCACTGTCATCCCGCGCTATTTAGGTACACACTGAACACAACACACCCAACTACTATCCACAATACGGTAAATGACTCAAGCAAACAACAACTTGATGAAGCTTATGTTTTCACTACCTCTTGCATAATAGGGTTTAGCCATCTTTGGTGCTCAATACTTTATTTATGATCGGGAATGAGTTTCATTTTATGGGAACAAATATCGGGAGGGATCCCAATAATGTCTGCATAATTCCACGCAATGACTCGTTTAAACCTTTTCAATACTGTCACTAAAAACACCACTTGTGCCCATTCAACTCTACTGCACTTATGACTGGTAATATGTCATCTCTACCCAAGAACATATACCTCAGATGAGGCGGTAGAGTATTAAGATCTAAGAATACGACCTTTTATCCAATGTTAGATAGGCCACCTTTTATATCCTTGACATTCTCATATTAGCATTAGACCTCCTAATCATCCTTTGCAGAATATCCTCCACTATGACCATACTACCTCTGCCGTCCCTAGGAGCAACCTCTTGGTTTTGAGGTGGAACATAGGGCCCACTCCGATCATTCCTATTACCATAGTTACTCCATTTGAAATTGTTGTCCCGGTTGTTGTTCCCATCTCAAATATATTGACCCTCTCTGTTGTAGTCACCATTGTTCCGACCTTGGTTTCCCTGACCTTTGCGCCAATTATCTTGATTGGAGCCGTGGACATGTGGTCAGAAACCCCCTATCATATCATTCACTACATAGGTATCCTCTTCGTAATAGAACTCATCTTCTGGTAGTGATGGTTTAGTCAAATAGTTAACCATATTTACTTTCTCTGCACCTCTTCTCACATGTTTCAAAACCAACCCTAACTCAGTTCTCATCTGTGCCAACTCTTCACACATCTCATCTGCTTTTGGGTTGTTTGTGGCTTGAACCGTAAAGTTTTTTCTCCCAGTGCACGGCTTTCTAGTTCTCCAATCCTTGCTATTGCAAGGTACTCTCTCCAATTTCTCTACAATCACAACGTATGTGCACTCTACAGGAACCACCCAAATAGTATCAAGCACTGCCTTATTATTATCATCTTCACATATGTATAAGTCCTCTTTTAGTGACTCATCATGCATGCGGTGGTTTGGGACACCTCTCACTAACGCAGTAAATATTTCCCAAGAGCTACTCACCGACTCTCTCGGTAGAGCCACAAAGTTGTTCACCTTATCCTTGTGGTTGAGTTTCTTGGACACTGGATAGTAAAAAAAAAAAAAAAACACCCTTGCAAGAAACCATTCTCTCAATTGATCCCAAAATAAAAATGGAGTTGTGGGGGTGTAAGCTTAGTAACCACATATGGAGGAATCTCTGGAGTGATAGAGGAAACACTAGCATCCTAATGCTATTCATGTTTAAGACTGGTTGTCAATCCCGAGACCGTTACCCTTATATGTGCAACCGCCGTTTTACTCGACTCTCAAGGTATTTATTGAGACAAGCCCCGGAGCGGGAGGGTGAGGAAAAGAGGAAAAGAGGAGGGGGAAGAAAAAACGGCACAAAAAGGCGAGAAGGGGGGTGAAAGAGGGCTCTTTCATATAAAACTAATAGGAAATACTAAGTCTCAATTCATCAAATCTTATACACAAGAATAATTTGGGACACTACCCATACGCAAAATAAATAAGTACTACTAAGTCAATTACAATACTTAGATAAGAGGAATAAAAGACAAAGGACATACTTAAACTTGCTTGAACGATCTTCTAATCCAAGCTTATCTCTGAAAAAACACCTTACCTATGAATCACTTTAGACATAGATAATAGCAAGGATTAGTACAAACACATATACTAAGTATGACATAATGCATAAAAATCAAGAAAGTTGTCACTTATTTAAAACATGCATCTTTTGATTTAAATATCATAATATAATGATAAGAACAACATCTAAAACCTTAGAAATATATAATAAATCACATAATAAATTTAGCACATCTTTAGGAAATTTTAAAGAGAAGTTCCTTCCCTGTACAGTGAAGTTTCTAAGCTTCATCATAGGCATTTTATAGAATGCAATTTCCTCACTAAAAGTTATCCTTACACTCAGTTAAGCAAGAAAAAGAGAGACCGCCAATACACCCTCTCTAGGCACACCTAAATGATCGTTAAAACCACCAAAAATTATCTATACTCAGTTACAATACATCAACCACATGGACATCAGATCTTTCTACCATAGGTGATTCGAAGGTTACGAGTGAGTTGGCTGGTGAAGCAACCGCAATTTACAATACCTTACACACCACACTAAAGATTATCCAATGGAGTACCTAAGATGGAATAATTCTCACCTAACAAAAATAACATATAAATGATACGACTATTTCATTCCAGAGGTTTATCAAACGAATTACTTTAAGTAAATCAAGAAGATAAAAATTAATGTATTGAACCTCTTTAAGATTACCCTAAATAATCTTAAGAAATTTCATTAGTCATAGATCTTGTCTACCATAATAACCAACCCAATTATTTAACTAGAGCACATTCTTAAGAACATCTCTAGGTTAAGATACGAAGGGGACCCTTCCCTATACCCCCTTTGCCTCTTACTATACTACCTTAATTACTCTAGATAAGTACTTTCTTCATTTAACTTGCTTTATAAAATTAAGGCATTAACATTTCATTGTTCATTTTAGACTCATTCATTTCAACAAGGCATTCAATAATGGTCTTGGGGACAAGACCTAGGGACTCTAACTAAACATCTTCAAAGCCGATTGTGAACTGTCTAGATAGCTTCCCATACACCAACTAAAATTCAAAGACATTTTCTAATGAGCTAGTAGGTATCCCATATGATGAGAATAGGGAATAAACAACATAGATTCATGTAGATAAATATAGAGATAGAGTTCTAACCTTACTCCAATGAGGGGGTTTTACTTGACCAAGGTTGAACGAGGACGCACAAACGAGTAGGCCGAATCGTTAGGAATATGAAGGCTTTTATGTACTCTAGTATCATCTCAGTAGAGATACATTGGTTACTATAATCCCCATATCAAGTAGAGCTACTTTTCAAACATACCTCAACTCGGTCTATCCTTTTTTTCATAGAGGTCTCATTGACATTAAAGGATCCACATTAAGAGGTTCATATCTAGTTTATAACCTGATACATTACACTTACCAAAGAGGTTCCTCTAGGGCTACCTTACAATGTCGACAAAGAGTAGGTCCATCATGAAATTGACTAAGGATGATATTGATGTCATTCCAGTCAGTCCAAAAACCTAAGTTAGTCATTCATTACATTAAAAGGATACCATTACGACTCTCTACTTCAAGTTCATAAACTTACCACTAGGTTTAAGTTCCATGCACATGACCGTTTAACATCATTTAAGGTCTCACATATCATTATCGTACATGAAAAGGGTGAAATCTAAGTTTACCTGTAGACAAGGAACATTAATATCTAACATACATTTATACAGTATCAAGTAAGGGACCACAAAGATCTACAAAAACAAAGACACCAAACCTACGCAGTATTACACAGAACATCCTTTTTGAAGCAGTATGGAATGACCCTTATAATATTAAGTAATCCTCTAGATTTCTTACTAAAATCATCAATATAACCATCATAAACTCATATAGTCAAGTAAGGTAACCCATGCATCATTGAAGACTACTCATCTGATGACAAAGTCAAAGACTCACATGTATCACCTAAAAAACTTCAAAACTTTAAATGTACTAAAATGCTGTTGTAGAGATGATCATACTTAACATAATCAGATACACAAATCATCATAATATTTGAAAGTAGCTTGACAAGTCCATAATCCTCATATTACATATAAAGTACGCCGAACAAGGCTACATAAATTGGAATTAAGCACATAGTAACTACCAACATAAGTGGATCATAGGGATCATCAACATATTGAAGTCTAATGAACATTAAAATAAATAGAATAAGGGCATTGACCACCATTTTATTCTCACCACTCAATTCCATAGCTAAATCATCAATTCAATATCATAAGGCCCTACCCATGGGACCATGAAACATCCAATGAAATTACAAAAACCGATAATGCCTCAAGAAATCTAGTAAATTCAATATAGATTATCAATGTTGAAAAAATTAGACATCAATTGAAATACCAATCGTTCATCAGTCAATAGCCGATCGAAAGTACCACTAGAATTCATAAGCATTAATTTCAATAAGTTAACCCATAAAGTAGTTAAAAACTAGGGTTCATTTCAATTACATGGGTTGGGTCATGGGTAATGAGTTTCAATTCATTCTAATAAACATTAATCCAATCAAATAACAATGCCTTTAAAAACCTTTAATGCAAGAATTCATGGGTATAAATGAAATGGGATAAGTTCATCTTTGAAAAACATAGAAAAGTCTTTGAATGTTGGGATCCATGATGATAGAGTGGTCAAGGATAAAAAACATACCTCAATGTCTTAATTCACCAATTTTCATGAGAGTCACAACGTACTTACTAATCCAAGCTCTTCCTGAGTTTGGCTCCAAACGGAATTATAGAGAATTGGGTTTGATTTGGATGATGAATCTCCAAAGGGTTTAAGGCTTATAACATGGATAAAATACCTAAATAACCCTAAGAACCTCCCTTTTATTATTTAGGACGTGGGGGAATTTACCCCAAGTCACCAAATAAGAGTTAAGAGGAAGTGCGCAGGCGACAACCTACAGACGCTCGTCAAAAGAGTGGCCGTTCCCAACAAAAGGGACCGTCCTATTGAGTACATGGTTTGGGACCGAGGATGATCTCCTCACCTATTACTGACCACGAACCAAATTACGGGGCATCGAATGGCCAATGAGCGTTCTTTCTACTGCCTCCTCGTTTTGGGAATATCTTTGGCAGTGTTGTCTCTTGAAGAAGGGGTCCTGTCTCAAGTATCCCTTGTTGGTCTTGGGGATTTCCACCCATAATTTTCCAAACCAGATGATGTTTCGTAGAAGAGTTTAGAATTCCCACACAGTTTCATCCAAAATGAAACACGTTAAAACCTTGACCAAAAACATGCCAAAGGACACACATGTTGTTTCAAGGATCCAAACCTGTGAATGGACATTGACGTTCTCGTAGGATTTTGACATCCAAGCTTCTTGAACTTGAACACATAAATATAAACACGCATAATAAACTCATATAAGTTACACATTAACTCAATGAAAAACACAAGTGGACACATAACCCACAGATTGAGGCACATAGGTTACTTACCGTCGAACGTCCTAGTCGTTCTCTTGACGTTTCACTTCCAAATCACCTAAACTCTTAGACAAGGGCCTAAATATAAAATTATGACCTTTTGGATTATACCTTATTAGAAATTTTTTAGGATCTAACTTCAGAGCGAACTTTCTTCTAAGTAATTTTTGAGGATTACATTATACCCTACTTGGACAATATTTCGTCCTCGAAGTGACACTTGCCATCTCCAAACACTTCCAAGAGTAGAGGACTCAACGTAAGAGGTCGATGAAACATACCATATAACACCGTATACAAAAACAATTATCTAGGAAAACATCAATTTCACATAATCACGAGCATAAAAACATACCAAGACAACGAGAAATAAATTCTACGACTCATTATTCAATAAAAACTCACATCGTTCATTTCAAATAGCAAACAATAATTTTAATTCAATTTCTGCTCATATTGATTAATTTCTAAACAACTTAAATTGTTTTGGACCAAGATCTAAATAGTAACAAATCTCAAAATTTTTAAAGTGAGCAGAAATCCCCTGGCAGCTCTTAATGAATTTTTCAGTATTTGCAAAAATGCAACTTTTTAGGCAATTCATGATGGAAAACATGCTAATATGCCATAGATAAAACAAAATCATAACATGATGCTACTACATAATCATATATTAATGGAATTACCAATTCAAGGAATCAATGAAATGAAATTCAATTATCAACAAGAACCCTTCTAAACAGAATGACACATGTAACATTATACTTCGATGACGTTCTTTCTTACTCTAAAGCTTGAGTTTGACTAGAAGAGGATGAGGCAAGGCAATCAATCAAAAATCCACTATTCACCATAATCCCCCACTTAGAAGGAACTCATATCACTAAAGAGGAATACAAGGACTTACCATCATTCATAATCATCATCCAGCTTTGATCCTCTAGTCAAGAGTTTATAGAAACACCTTTTATTTGGATCATCATCTTTTGGACCATTAGGAGCAACTTCTTACTCTCTTTTCTTCTAGAAGCAATACAATGACAATCTTTAACCTTATGATCATCCTTAACACAACAAAAGAAACCACTAGTACCGGCTAAACACTTCCCATAGTTCCTTAGTTTTTCCATTTTGAGAAGCACGACCTTTCTCGATTTCACCTTTGGAGAACTAGGTCAATCTTGAGTTTGAGACCGTTTTTTGAACCTAGGTTGATCTGTGGCATTGACACACTTCGTTTAAAGTTCTACAATCTACCCAAGTTTTGACTCATTAATTGATTTATCATTACATCCATTGAGTCTAGCCTAGGGTCATATATCTTTTTTTTGTAGATGGAATATATTTTTGCCATTTGTCTTTAAATTTACCAGATCAGCAACAGCAGTCACAAACCTACTCATATCATCCCATGGTTAGACACAAGGGATGGAGCATATTTAGACAACATAGAGAACTTCAAAGAGTATTTCTGAACACTCATATTTCCTTGCTTGAGATAAATAAACTCCTCACTTTCCTCCTCTCACGGGGAAAGTACTTTACAAGAAAAGATTACTTAAATTCCTCCCACTCGATAGGACCCGACTCAACCGGACTATTGCCTTTCAAATGTGTGTACCACACTTGAATAATATCTTTCAATTGATACGAAGTCAAATTTGTTTTCTCCCTGGAAGTCACTCCCATTAGCATGCACTATCTTATACACCTCATCTGAAACTATTGGGGATCCTCTCCCACCTTAGATCCAAGAAAAACAATATAAGAAATAATAGTAGATTCATCCTCACACAATCTCTCAAATATGTGATGTCATTTGTTTTGTCCATAACATTCATTATAGATTGAAAATCCATATTCACGTGGGAAGTCAAAGATCGGGCTATAGCAAGTAAAGACTCTCTAATCTTTCGATTGGTCATGTACGGGGGAACCATCGGAACCTCATTATCTCCATCTACAATAGGGACTTGATTTCCTTGAGGAACTTGCTCAACTTGAGGAGGAACTTCCTCTTTCACCCTTCTTTTTTCCACCCTTCTAGCAGTCATCCTTCTAGTTCATCTTCCTATTAACACAAGGAAAACCATAAGAAAAGAGTACTCATAACTTTTACTCTATCGCACTACAAAGGAGTAGAAAAGGAGGGAAAACTCTCCGTACTCCTATAGCATTGCGCCACAAATGTGTCGGGCGGAATTCACACCAATGGCCCAAAGCATCTTACTACCAGTGACTTGATAGTTTTTTTGATTCCTTAGACGACTTTCATAACTATTGTATGATACAAAGGTGTTCACGTCCGGAGACCACACCCTTCGAAGATATGGCACTATCCGGGAGTGCCAACCGGCGGTACGCGACCTCTCGAGTTATTATTACAAGACTTTCATAGCGTTCGTCGCATATAAACATATGAAAAAGTCTCAAAGGTATTATAAAAGCCCTTTTGATCATTTTATCGCAATACAAATCTGAAAAGTAGTGGGGAGAAATTAGAAAACTTTCAACAAAAACATTCTATGATTCTTTTTAAATAAATTCAGTAAAACTAAAGGAAATATAAGTCTCATTTCAATCAAATCTTAGACACACAATACTTGGGGACACACTCATACCACGATGACAAAAAGTACTCTAACTCTATTCCAATTACATTGATAAGGAAGAAAGAATATAATTCCCTCGGGTCCAATGAGGAAATACATAGCTTGCTTTAAATTTAAAAAATCTTTCTAATCCAAGCTAAGATCTCCAAAAACACTTCACCAATTAAATCAAATTAGAGAAAGATTAAAATCATGGAAAAACACCTGTACTAGGTATGACACGAATTTAAATGAAAATAATAAAAATAAGACATTATTGAACAATCATTCTTTTGATTAAAATGTACATAATATAATCCATTTAAAAAAAATGAAAATTTACCACCCTTAGAAATAAATAACAACCAAAATCACATAATCAATTTAGTACATTTTAAAGAAAACTTACAGTGAAGTATATCACTATTACAATGATGTCCTTCACTTTACTATGATGTTTCTTAGCTTCATCATAGGCATTTTATAGCATGCAGTTCCCTCACTAAAATTTAACCTAAGACTCACTTGAAAGGACATTTTCACGTAATGTAAGTTTTATGATAAAAGGTCATACTCAACTTAGTAACATTTGAGATATAAGATATATGAGAGAATTAAGTCCTAAAGCCTAACTAAAAAAAATAATTTTACATAAAGGATTAAAAAATATTTAAAAAGGGAGTTTAAACCACCAATTGAACATGAAAAATGAAAGTGGGGGCTTACGTCTACCAAGGCACGCTTACCATCAGAGGACTTCACTTTTAGCAGTCCGTGTTTCAAACCTCCTATAGTGTTCCTTCTAAGATGGAAAACCTCACCGTAGAGAAAGTCAATGTTTCGATTATTCAATCTCCCTTATATCATAACTGTGGCCAGTAGTTTCTTATCTAAGGATTCCACTAGATAATATTTGTAAAAGGTCCAACCTTGGCAAGTAGTTACCCTATCTCTTTTACGGTGTGTGGGAGTTAGAGTACGAGATTTAATTGCTCAATTGTGTTGTCAATTATGCGATTTGTCTCTTCGAACGTTGTTTTTTAAAGAAATATAAAGTAAGTACCAAAAGAATATGAACTCTAGTCATAAATCCTTGGAGAAGTTTGCATAGTATTAGGTTAGGACTATGGACCACCCTACCAACATTACACGAGTGGTGGTATTTACAGAGAGGATTTAAGATTAGATCTCTTATGTAAAAAAGACTTATGTTTAGTTGATTACAAGAATGCATTTAATTAAGGTTGACTTTATTTTTATGACAAAGACATGAATTATGATTATGATGTGAATTACATTTAGATTCTAAATGGGTTGTTAGATATTTGTTGAGGATGGGACTCAATGGTAGATTGCATAGGTGTGAGGTGTAAAGGGGTTTTTGTGAGGATTGGTTGTGCCTATGATATTAAACTAAAATGGGTTATGACCTTAAGATGAAATGAATTAATGAGTCTTATTTTTAAACATTATGAAAGTATTGGGGGCTAGTCTAATGTTAAATGAAGATGCTATGAGTTGTTGAGTATGATGTGCCTAGTCTAGGGTGGCTTCCTAGGAACACTTGATGCGAGTAGTATTATGGGCTGCTACTTCCAAATTTCATTAATGTGACGTGGGTGTTTTCTTAGTGATGGTTTATATGTAAATATCATTCCATATGATATGGTTATGACTATGAATATACGTTTTGGATTGATGAAGACTACATGAATGTTCATTTTTGGTTAACTTAAGGTGATATATTGTACTAGCATCACTTAAGGATTGCTTAAGGAAAAGATTTAAGATAAAAAGTAATGTAAAGTATGGTGTGTATTAAATATACCTCAAATGTGATAAATGGCTTCTATGTGTATGATGATGTATGTGGTCTAAGTTGTGCCTATTGTATCAATTTTCATGTAGTTTTTCTAAGATAGAATGATGCATGATTTCCAACTAAATGTCTTTTTAAAATAATTAGCATGGTTATCATATGTAGTGAATTCTTGTACTAAAAACAATCTTTTTCATCTTATTACACAAAGTATCGGTAGTGGTGGCTTATAGACCTTTCTAGAATGAAGAGCTTGGATTACTACTCGCAAGTTTTGGTGTTTCCTTAAAGATTCAAGGACTCTATGCTAAGCGTTTCTTTAAGTTCATACAATAGATTAGTAATTTTAGTTTGTTATTATAAGGGTTGTGCCCCTAATTATATATGGAAGTATTGTCTAAGATGATATAATGAGACTTAATACTTCAACTTTGTATTAATTTTTTTAAATAAGATGACTTTTAGTCTTGTGTTATGGTATGAAAAAGTTCTAAATTTTACGCTATCTTTTATTTATGCGATGTGAATGATTGATGAACAGTATGTCCATGGTTGGTATGTATAAACCGAGAGAGGTGATGATTTTCATCCTTTCTTCGTGACTTCCCTTACATCGTGATACGACAAAAGGGTGCTCCTGATTAGTTAAAAGTTTGAATTGGTTGTGACATTTTGACATAACTTTGGATTAGGTTTCTATATGTGGGTACAATATTATATTAAATCACCACGTTCCGACATACTTTGGGATCAGATTAATGCGTTCTGGGCAAATTAAATGTCGGTCTGGGTTGGTTTGTGATGAGGACCAATTGATTGTAAGAAGCATGTGTAATGTTGTGTTGAATTGTCATGGTCGTTTAAGTTGTATATGTGAGATCTATGCATGTGATTATAGTGTTGTTGGACTTATTGTTATATTGACAGGACCTTGCGAGGAGGACTAGTGAGATGAGATTATCGCATCGACTTCAAGGGTGGAGCCGCAGGTTCATTTCCGCGGTATTCTCTTTCGTCTATGTCCACTATTTCTGGACATAGGCGTTGTTTTACATAGTTGAATAATTTCATTAGTTAGTGATGTATCCCTTTTTGTTATGATTTTTTGATCTTGTAAGATGATTTGGTACATTAACTTTCAGAGTCTAGGTTATGTCCGTGTGAAAATTATTGAGAAATTTTGTGTTGTTAGATCCGTAAAGTAGCGAACTTTGTTTTAGTTATTTAACTTTCTTCCATAACTTAAATACCTTAGTTTAGACAAATTTCTTTAGTGAAATAGTAATATTGAGCTTGTCACTGAGCTGTAAATATGGGCGCCAATCATGGATTTTAGATTGTGACAACTTGGTATCAAATCCTAGGCTCATTTATCTCGATGTACCAAACGAGTCTAACAAATTCTTGTGGAACAGTACGGGGACACCTTTATTTTTCTTTTAGAGGATAGAAGACTTTACGAAATTTTCATTTTCTCTTATCCCTTCTTGATATGACTTGATTCTCATTGGTTGTTGTCAATTCAAAAATCGGTATCTAATTTCTTTCACTCTTTTGTCCACAGATGGTTAATACTAAATATAACGGAGTTAAGCCCGTAGCTCTCGTTAATTCTCCAGCTGAGGAACTAACAACAAGAAGTCGTGGTTGAGGCAGGGGTAGAGTAAAAGCTAGTGGTACAGGTGTGATGGAGTGGTGTCTGTTGTGAATGAGGTACCAATTAACAATTTTCTGGAAAATGGGAACCCTGTGGTATATAATGAAGAGGTAGAATAGGAAGTTGGGATTGAGGATATTAACGAGATCAAAATTCAACAAGAGGACGGAGTGAAAGCAGAATCTACAGGAATCCCTCCATTAGATCCAGTTTTAGCTCAACTGATCATTTCATTTTAGAAAGGGTTGTCTGGTCGGGGAATGCTTCCACCCACTTAAGCCCCTACTTGTCAAACCCAAATTTAGGAATCCGAATTCAACCGACGGCGTTAACCTCTCAGAGGTTGCAGACAAGCTTTTTCTTAGCTTTCATAACATTCATATAGTTGAGTTTTGCGGATAATTGTAAACTTTTAAAAGATAATGAAGTATACATAGACTTCATATAAAAGTTTCATGTATTCGTATACTATTATCTCAAACTAAAACAACCATCTACTCTTGAAGAATCTATTCGAATCAAGAGATCTATATATAATGCAATATTTGGCAAAACGTCCTTAATACAAAGCTTTGAAAAAAACTTCTAAAAACAAAACTCTAAGGACAACATCAACTAGGATATATAAATGAGTGTAGCATCCTCAAACATAAAGAGGACCTATTAAAGTCTGGAGAACGATTGTCCAAACAACGTCAACGAATATTCAACCTTCTCTGTGACCTACATCTAAAAAAGATAATAATTGTATAGGGTTATACACACTTGTTACTAAGTAGGGGTGTAACAAATACCATATAAGGATATGCATGATCAAGGAAAGCCATTTTCCTATAAACAACATGACATTTTTGTAAAAAAAAGTACTCCACTAGACTTTCCTAATTTGTATATTTATGAATTGTCGGTATGAAATATGACCTATTAATCGCATTTAAATCATACATACTCACTTTATATATGAATACAAGAACTTAAGAAATAATCAACCTAATTTGGAACAAACTCGACGGGAAAAATCGTTAATTTTTGAGAGTCCCTAACCCGACAGCTCCTTTTCTGGCACGTAGTACTTTCAATCTTTTTATTTTTGGTGTTATATAGTTCAATGTCTCCTTTTGATCCTATATTTTACTTAGAAGTGGCAATGATTCACTATAGGCCCATAAATATAAGAATCAAGTAAAGTAATTCGAGAGAGTAAGGAAATGATTTAAATATAAATTGGGCCATGAATTTTATTAAACAATCTGTATAGTGAAGCTTATTACGGGTCTCTTCTACAGTGTTAGGGTTAGTACACATTTTACTAAGTATGGGTGTATGCACACATTACATATCAAGGAATATGCTAATCAAGTTAAAGAATTTCCTATAACAACATACGCCTTACATATTTTAAGAAATCATCATAAGACAATCGTGTTTGGCTATGATCTTTTGCCAACTATAAAAAGTCATTATAATCCAATCTTATTTTGCTTGGTCATTTTGATAACATGAGGATTCATTATTGGCTATGCCCCTTACTTTTTGGAAACTTCATTCGTATAAACATTGGCATTCGTAGATCTTACTTTCTTAGTTAGCCTTGAACTTACATCTATTCTTTCTTGTAATTTCCTTAGAGAAGTCTGTAACATTAGATCATTTGAAAGCTACATGAAATCCAGTGTCTTCCCCACACTGAAAAGAGGTGATTCACCAATCAAAGTGAATCCTAGATCATGCGAGTTAGAATGAAATCCAGTGTCTGCCCCACACCGAAAAAGGGTGATTCACCGGCTAAAGTGAATCCATGTCAAGTGTTTACCTACACTGAAAAAGGAGTGGCTCACGACTAAAGTGAACCAAGAACATTTTTTGAGGATCAACCGACATAGATCATGTTAGCTAAACATGAAATCCAGTGTCTTCCCCACACCGAAAAGAGGTGATCTAAATGGCCAAGGTTAGATCGAAACATACCTAGCTCTCTTCAGTGGAAACCACAGGCTAAATCCAATTTTGTCTAGACATAGTTCGAAGACTAGGAGACATATGGAGACTACTTATCCACCTCGATGGTATTCTCATCTCATGAGACTTAC
The DNA here is from genome assembly GCA_027704765.1 of Solanum habrochaites. NCBI lineage: Eukaryota > Viridiplantae > Streptophyta > Magnoliopsida > Solanales > Solanaceae > Solanum > Solanum habrochaites. The sequence continues at coordinate 17,507,286 of JAKWJA010002499.1, forward strand.
ACATGCAAGCACAAGCTCATAGCTAGTCTATCGGCTCTTTGCTCACTTTATTTATCTTCTTATCTTTTAGAGTTGATTCAAACATTATGGAAGCTTGCTTCTAGATTGAGGTTTACTTAATCTATTGATGACTGGTCATACCTTTATTAACGTTGACGAAATGTAAATTATCCTTATATAACATCTTTGGTGTTAATGAGGCTTGTGTCACACAGTATAACACCCTTTTCGTGAGTATCATAACATGGTATCTAGGTGTAAGTGAGGCCTGTCTCACTTCCTTTAACACCTCATTCTGGTCACTTTATTAACTTAGACATATTTAATTATTTTAATACTCACTTTACTTGCTTACGTTTATTTGGTAGCTTCATATCATCGTGTATAGACAATCAGAACTTCATTAAATGAGTTACATATATTCAAAATTCATTTGTTTATGGCATGTTGGGACTTGTCCCAATGATTGACATGCCCTTGGATATGGATTCATTCAATTACCTTAGATGTTCTTATTTTATCATTTAAATACGTTGTCTATATATGACTGACATAAAATTAGTATTGGCCTAAACAAATTGGAAAAGATTTCATAATCATCATTATTGGCATAAGCAATTTTAAATTCGTTCATGTTGTTTGTTATGTATTTACCATTAGCAAATCTTTTAATTATTTTGAATATAACATTATAGAAAATTTCATTCATATTATTGGACAATGTATTGTTAGCCATTTTATTGTCATAACCAAACATTCACTCAAATATGATTTCATGGAGATCTTTTTAGTTAAGCTTATAACATAATTCAAACATCACATTAGTAGCCATTTCGGACAACCTCATATGAACACTTTAATGAACATAACATTTTCATTAAGTCACATTTATAGTAGGTATACACATCATGAGTGTAACAACTCAAGAATAGCATTTTTCAGAAACAAGATAATCACGTAAGGAGCACATAAAATCATACATGTACAAATTATATGTTAATTCGACATTTACAAATCAAGAACCCTACACATTAAGATCAACCATCACCATATACCAACAACACGATCAAGACTACGTCTATATATTCATTAGAATAGAAAATAAGGATACTAGGGAAGAAGGACGTTTAACAAGAACCTTGGGAAACAACCCTAGTTTCGAGATTTCATAGATTCAAGATGATGGTAAATAATCTTGGAGAAATAATTACAGGAGATAAACCCATACCTTATGTAGCTTATTATCTATGAAGACGACCTTGAACGAAACCTTGAAGAACACGTTAAATTCACCCTAGAGAGTCGATGAACTTTCTGCCTTTTTTCTTATTGTTTTAGCGTTATGTTTTCTAAGTGTTTGATATTGTGTTTTTAGGTTTAGAAAGTGATATTGACTCATTCAAATTAGTATAATTTATTAAATTAAATAAATAAATTAATTACTAGAACGCTTCTCCTAGATTGACTAGAAGTAGGAAAACACAACATTTAGTCAAATCTGAATTGTATCCTAAGGATTTTGTTTTAACCCTTTCAATAATTTAATTAAATGGATAATTTAATTAATTAAGGGAGCTAGGGTAATTAATAAAGTAACCCTAAGTCATTGGAACCATAACTAACCCCTTTTTACCATCCTAGGTAAAGTTCTAGGATGTTTCTTTAGTTATACTAGGTTAGTGTAAGAATTTAAATTTAACCCCTTTAATTTAATTAATTATCTTGGTAATTTTATTAATTAGGTGACCTAGGGTAATTAATAAAGTACCCTCAAGTAGTTAGGACCATAACTAACCCTTTGGACCATCCTAGGTTAGGTACTAGATGATATATTTTTATTTTTCCTAGGTTAGTTAGTTAGTTAAGTAGGTTAGAGTCTAGAATTATTTAGAGAGATAGGCCCCACATGGTAGAACCCTTGTGCACGCCTTGCTCCTAACTACCCTAACCGAATTCGGTTAGGGTGGTCCCCTCCTTGGATGTTTCTCCCCATGTTCTTTAACATGGGTTTGCACATATGTTGCTTGTACATTCCTAACTAACTATTCTTGATTGTTTATTTGGAAGGTTTACTTATTATCCAAAGGATCCTCACTATGTCCTTGGGCACTACTTAATCTACCTGCCAATTTTATTTGGTCATGTGTTATAGTGCCTAGGCTTGACACATGCATTCCTACCACCTATTTCGTATATTGAAAGTTATTGTATTTTAGCTTTGGATCTTCAATGCAGGTACATCTCTTAAAAAAGCTCATTAATACTTAGAAAAATTGGCGAACACCCTTTAAGCCAATATATTCTAGTATGCCAAATATTTTGATTATTTGGGCACTAGATAGAAATTGGCTAATACCCCTTAGCCAATTTTCTATACTATGCCCAATATATCTCAATATTGGGCATTGGAAGGCCTATATATCCCCAATAGGCATTCTTAAAGACCTACTAGGCTTCACTACACATTTAATTTTCAAAAATGTTACATTATCCGCCTCTTTGGAACATTCGTCCTCGAATGATACTACATATCATTTTGAAATAAAGAGGGTAATTTTCAAAAACACTTTAACATGCTTGAAACTTTACTCTTTCTGAATATCTGATACACACTTACTCTAGATAATGCATATTACTCAAAGCTTATATCATGCTTCATATTTGAGATTGAGGGACCTCCTTATTAATCACAATTAACTAAATGCACATCACAACTCATGCAACTCAAAAATCATGTCTACGCTACATTAAAGAAACAACAATATGAATGCAAGCATGAACTCATTTTTAACTCACATAGTGCAAGCATAAGAAACATGATTATGGGCTTAAAACAATAAATCGACTAATGCACTAATAACTCAGAATTTCTTAAACAAAAAACAGACTTAGGAAGATTATATCTAACCTTAAGAACTGAAGAAGTGATGGTAACGGGATCTCATTTCGGCCTCGGCCTCCCATGTTGCTCTCTCAACAAGGTGGTTCCACCATAACACCTTAACGGTGGCAAACTCCTTGTTCCTCAACCATTTCAGTTGGTGATCTAAAATATCAATGGAAACCTCTTCGTAATAAAATTTCTTAGATAACATCTCGTTGTATTTAAGTTTAGAAACTATTTGGCTTGTTGGATTTGAACCACGCCTTCCCATTTCAAATCTAACTCATTTGGCACTGAAACCTTACTACCCTGTTTCGATTGTCTAAGGTAGAATAACATTTATGAAGCTAATCAACACCCAAAATTATATCAAATCAAGCATGGTTAATTCTATTAGATCAGCATGGGTAACTTTATTGAGAACAATTATTGGGCAATCTCTATATACTCTTTCTGCCCTAACACTGTCTCTTATGAGAGTAATAACTGGAAGTAGTTTATGTAAGATCTCAGGAAGAGAATCACGTTTACTAGATACTAAAGGAGTAACAAATGACAAAGTGGATCCAGGATCTAACAATGCTTACACAGGAAAAGAGAAGACATGCAAGTACCACTGACTACATAAGTTGGCTTCTCTTGCTCTTCTCTACCTCTCATAGCATAGATTTTGTTCCTCTTAGGAGGTTCGGCTGCAGCAATAAGATTAGGCCAAGGCTAAGCATCTATACTAGCTTGATTCCTCATCTTTGGGTAGTCCCTAACCGTATGCTCACTCTTGCCACATCTATAGTAGATATTAGTACCTACCAGACACTCACCTCCATGTAAACGATCACACTTATCACAGGGCTTCCTATCGCGCTGGGAAATTTTATCAATGCCCTCCTTGGTATTAGTGTTATTAGATGGAGTAGGATTACCTAAGTGTTTGTTCCCCTTCTTGAACTTGGGCATATCCCAAACTCCAAATGAATTATTACCGTTGCTCGAACCGGACTGATCCGTGGACGTAGATTTCTTGCTCTCTCAAGCCTTTTATCCGACCAAAATATGAAAACACAAACCAACTAAACTAAAAAGAAATCACTCGCCCCCTCATCTCTCCTCTCCTCCCCCTCTTTTTCCTTTCCCGTCAACCTACCAAGGTCTATGTTACCATGCAACATGTCTTCCCGACATTCCTCCGACAAATCGTCTGACACACCTGTCACAAACCTGTTCATCTCATCCCTAGTATTGGACACCAGAGAAGGAACATATTTAGAAAGCTTAACAAACTTCAAGGATTATTCCCTAACAGACATATCTCTCGATCTTAAGTTGATGAATTCCTCAACCTTAGCCTCTCTTTGTTCTCTGGGAAAAAATATCTCTAGGAATGCAGTCTTAAGAATGTCCCAAGTAATAGGAATTTCTCCTGGTGCTCGGTCATCTCGCCACATCCTGTGCAACACCTGAGCCACATCGTTGAGTTTGTAAGCAGCCAACATAGCCTTTTCCTCTTCATTAACACCCATAGCACATTGAATCTTATGAACCTCATCCACAAAATCTTTGGATCCTCATTATTCTTGTACCCGTAGTATACGGAGGATTCATTTTAGTGAAATACCTCAGTCTATTAGACATGGTGATAGCATGTGGGTTCTCCATGGGGGCACCCTCTCTAGTGGCTTGGGCTGTGATAGCATGTGCCTGCGAGCCTTCACTGCCCCGTTCTGTAACTTTCCTTCTTTCATCCATCCACGAGGCTGTAAAAAACAAGAAAGGGGCGGCTATTTAGTTGCATACAATATCTATTGTAATGGTTTCAAGCTTGAAAGGAATGCTAAGGATCATAATATCTTTGTGAACCTGAAAGGACATTAGATAGTCTCATTCAAACAAAGAAACTTAGGTAATGGACTCTATCCAAGATTGATATATGGCTTGGGACATCTTAACTAGTGCTTCTCTTACTTCTCCATTCGTCAGCGCAGATGGTTTGACAGGCACTTGTACTCCAGCAGCTGGGGCTTGAGGAGGAGCTTGGTTTCCTCCAACAACTTCTTCTTTTACTCTTCATTCTGCATTTTTCCTTGTGTTCATTTACTACACGTACACACAATAAGGAAGTAAAACACTAGAATGATACAAAATGGCAAGCTCTACACCGGCACGATTAGAGTAAGAAGAAATGTAAGATTCTTAACATCACTTAGTCCACATTTCTGATTGCGGAGCGCTTCAACACCACCCTAAAGTTAGAACATGTACTTTGTTCTTTGGGACTTTAGTTTCCTGGTATTTTTATAAATTCATGCTCTGATACAAAGTTTTTCACCCCGATCTGGAATCCAAATACAACCGGGCGTCATTAACCTCTCAGAAGTCGCATAATCCTCTTCTTAGGATTCATACATTCATATAGTAAATTTTGCAAAAAATTTAAAAATTTTAAAACATAATTAAGTAAACATAGACTTCATATTAAAGTAACATGGATTCATATACTATAAGCTCAAACTAAATAACCATCTACTACTGAAGAATCAATTCAAATCAAGAGATTAATATATAATGTAATAGTTTGCCAAAATGTCCTTAATATTCACTTTGAAACAAGCATCTAAAAATAAATGCTAGGGACAACATCCACTAGCTATGTCTAAGTTACTAGGCTAGATAAGTAAGTGTGGCATTCTCGAACATCAAGAGGACATACCAAAGTCTACAGAATATTGATCCGAACATCTTAAACGAATCTTCAACCTTCTCTCTGACTTGCACTTAAAATGATAATAATAGTGTTGGGTTAGTAGACACTTGTAGTAAGTGTGGGTGCATGAAAACATACACATATGAACTATGCATGATCAAGGAAATCTATTCCTATAATAACATGCCATTTTTTGGAGGTGGCATCACTAGACTTTCCTAATTCTTTATTTGTGAATTGTGGTATGAATATGACGTAATTTAATGCATTCAAAGCACACAAATCATTTTCTATATGAATAAAAGACCTTAGAATCAACAATATAATTTTAGAACAACTCAAGTGAAAAACATTAATTTTTATGTCCCAAACCCGAGAGCTCCTTTTCTTGTAACTCAGTTTTTTCTCAATTTTTTAATTCTTGTTGTTATGTAGTCCAATGATCTCCTTTGGTCCTGTGTTTTACATACAAGTGCAATGACAAATTACAGTCCCATATCTTTTGCTTTATCAGGCAAAGGAAAATATATTGGTTTTGAAGACTTTTTAGAGTCGCCACTTAATTTTGAGAAAAATTAAGAAAAAGCCTTTATTTTCATAAGACTTAAATAGATAAAATCATTTGAAAATATTTAAACGGGTTCGGGGATTCTTATTAACGACTTAGGAAGGTGTTGAAAGAACCTGAGACGTTCCACTTAATTACGACTATCCGCCAACTAATTATGTTTGGCAAAAAATTGCTCAATTTGAAATAAAATATAGTTTTTAGGTATGAAAACAATGTATTATGTTAAATTGATTTGCAAATTTATTCACTCTTTTAGAATCGATTTGAAATTAATTTTATTTGTAAAGACATTTTTCGCAATTTGCGGGGGTTATGCTTTTCTAACCTTACGACTAACAACAAATAAAAACAAACAAATAAGCAAATATATATTTTGGGTCCGAATCTGGGTTCTCTATTCTCCTTTACCGGTATTTTGACCCATTTAGTTATGAGCCTTAATCCAATTCGATTGTACCTGTCCTAAACTGACAAGGTAATGATAATACAAAAAATCTTAGGCCCAAAAAATAGAAAAATACAATATATAAACAAATTAGACTCTTGTTCCAACTTCTCCAACTTCTTTGCCTATTTCGAATTTTTAGCACTCCAAGAGCTGCTGGTCGATCTTTATGGATGATTGATTAGGATCAAAATAGTTTTGGGGGCACTCTTGGCCACTTAGAAAATGTAAGATAGAGTTCATGAGGACTCAGACGAATTTCACATGCAATGAAATGGAAAGAAATTAGCACATGAAATGATAAAGCAAATAGCACATGTCTTAAACAAAACAAGATCATATTGAAATAAGAAAGCAACTAACAGACACAAGGACAGTATAAAGAAAGTCCAAAAAAAACAACTAAGTAAACCAACCCAACTTAACTCTAAAACACCAAGTGACTTAAAAAATAACAAATAAAACAATAACAACAACAAAAATAGGTGAACGGAGCTAAATTAAATTAGTAGATGACGAGAACTAACAAAACAATGCTAAAATACTAAAAATAACATGTATACATACTTGTGAGCATTGAATTTTTGAGGATAAAAATATATAAGAAAAAAAAATCAAACACGGAACTACAGATAATGAATTAGAGAAATAGGGTCCAGGAGGATTAAGACAAAAAAAATTTCCACTCATTTGAGCCTGACTTTTGAGAGATGCTTAAGAGCAGTCTCAAGATAAACTATTTTCCATTGAAACAGGCCCTTGGCTTGAAAAAATGAAGCACACGAAAGCATAAATGGAAGTTGTATATCATGTACTAAGACGAGCTTAATGTAAGTGAGTGCAAGGGAGAAGAGGAAGTTGAAAGAATGGATGATGTACGTAAGATTAGTCTTCTACTAAGTTTTAAATTATAAGACAAAACAATGAGAATATATCAGAATCAAAGACAATAAACAACTATATAATCCTTTATATTAAGCTATTATCGAAATAAGAAAATAAACCATTAAGTTTTCATAGTCCGCAAAAATGAGATACTACGCTAACAACATTGACACTAAAATTACTCCAAAACAATGAATACCAAGTATCATAACCATGTAAAAGAAAGGTATTGACTAGGTAATACTCAATTTACCCACTACGTACTTTGGAGACTGAAACAAAGCTACACCTGAGTACAGACTAAGAGGCAAGTAACAACAATTGGTTTTAACCGTACCCTCCAACATTTATAAACAAGCATTGTCGAATCATGAATAAAACTAAAAGACCATCCGCAAGAAAAAAGCACACCATAACTAACAAAAAAAATGCAACAAAGATAAGCCTTAGAGTGCATTGGAACGTTCGCGGGGGGGGCGCGTCTGAAATAAAAACCGAACCATCTTCGAAAAATAAGACAAAGTGAATATAATCATACCAACACTTACATTGAATCCGCTTTTAAAATCCACAAAGACGACATAACCTCATTCAACGCTACTAATGATCTTACAAATGGATCTGAATTTTTTACCTGTTTAGGGAAGTGACATAGAACGAGAAAACAGGGAGACGACTCAAGCTCTGCTGCTACAATGAAAACTTTCGATGACTTTTCGTAAGTGGAGAACTGTAAAGAAACAAAACTCTATCTAGGGGCCCCCTATACTGTAGTATCTCCCTTTTTCTTGTTCGGTAGTTTTCTATGTCATATTATTATAATAATTTCTTATGACCTGTCTTACTCTATTTCTTTTGCCCCTCTAATGTATCCTTTTGTTCTTCTTTATTTTTTTTCAACTCGGTCTAATTTACCCCTTGTCTCCAACCTCAACAAATGAAAAATATGGGTATATTTATATAGGAAAGATAGGGAAGAAAAATGGGGAAACGGGAGGGAGAAAATTGGCTGTTTTTTAAATTTTGAAATTCTCCCCCCAAAGATAATGCTCACAAATAACTTGAATTTTTAGTAAATTGTACAATCTCTTAACGGTACATAAACGAAAGCCGTAGGATTATGAGGGAAGGATGCTCTTGCAAGGAGATGCCTACACCTAAAAAGATTGTGTACGGAGAAGACATGACGACGTGCGAGAGCGGGAGAAAAATTACAAGGTCGACATGGGCTCACTATTTAGACTCGGGTCGCAATTTTCCTATTCGCTGGAATTTCTTCCTGTCTGGGTTTGCTGGACGCTTTTGAAGAAGAAGAAAGGCGCATAGGGGTCGTTCGATTTTTTGTAGTTGATGCACGTGTTGGGTTTAATTTTAGTGGGATGCTGAATTGGGCTGGCAAATGAGGTAAATTGTGTCAGCAATGAGAATGTAAAAACTGCCCAAGACTTTGGTTTGTTAAGTTGAATAGCAATAATTTGGAGGATTTATATTTGTCCCAAATGTAGCCAAATTAGCTAAACATGACAAATCCGAATTAATGCAACCAACTGATTTGATTTCTTAATTTTTTAACAAAATAAATTAATTAACTTAATTAGAAATTCAATATATTAAAAATATAACTATTATATAAGTAGAATAATTGGCAAAAAAGTAACTAAAACTAAAATCTTTTTGACAATTTTCAAATATTTGTAAAATACACTAATTATATACATAATTATATAAAGCTTATATATAGTATTTAAAAGTTATAAAAAGGGGCAAAACTATTTGAACTAACTTGCAAATCATTTTTTTTTGAAATTTTATGAAGTCAATTATTTAAAATGTTTGAAATTAAGAAACTCCATGATTACATTATTGTGGAGGGTCCAAATTGGGTGTCAACAACTGCCCCTCATTTTACTTGGATTGATTTAAGAAATCCAAAAAAAATAATTTAAATTGACCAATCCAAATTGGACTGACAACACATTTATTTCATGGAAAAAGAGATTTCGTATGGACTTTAGGATTTACGGCCTAAAAACAAAAATGGGTTTCCTACATATCTCAGGCTATATGAGAATTCAGACCATTTGTAGTTCGGTGTGCTAGATTTAACACACGATTTTGAAAGAATTTGAAAGTCATATCGACACCGAATTATGGAGGGACTGAGAGGATCGAGAATAAGATTTAAGAGCGAATGTTGGAATACAGTCGAGTTTTCGACACTGACATGTACTACATATCCTTAAACTTAGGAATAAGACTGCTTATAGGAAATCTGTTATGCTAGATAACCTTTGGTTCTAGACAAAAAACAAATTAAATGAGTTTGAAAAAGAGGCATGTAACCTCTTAGCCATGAATGGGGCACGCTTCACACCCCTAGTTAAGAACTTACGTGGACATAATTTTCCAAAGCTCTTGGTGTATCGTCACTCATATTGGAAACTTGTTTCTGCCAGACATAAAAATTTCCGTATGCGAGACCGAAACTGACAAAGCTAAACAAAAACACAGATGCTTTCTTATAGGACTGTGGATTAATATAGTGGAAGTCGCTCCTCTACTCGCGTCCTAAGAGTTTGACATTCCTCTATGGAGTCTGTCCCAGTTAGCTACTAAGATAAAGTTCCACGTTGCGCTGCATCCTTTTTGATGTTATCCGCACCTGTGGTTTGTTTTTGGAGAAATCATCCTTTCGGATGCTCACGAGAAGGACGAGATAAAACTCGTCATCATAAAAATTCAATTAAAATGGGAGACTATGTCTTTTACCGTGTTGACATTAAATTGTTCACCTCGACATTTAACGTCAACTCGATCGGTTTGACGTAAAATAAATAAAGCTTATGTCTTGGTTTTCACAACATAATCTTCAATGTATATTTAATTTAACGTCAACATAAAGGAAAGCTGATGCGGGGTGCTAGTATTTATCTTGACATCGTCTTCAATGCTCTTCGTGATGTTTACTTCTATCAAAATAAAAGAATGCAGTTAATGCCGGTGAATAAATATTTCTCTTGGGATGCATGATTTCCATTTTTTGTAGTGCATGTCTTTTTGCAAGGCATGAATATTTTCCCACGATACGTAAATTTATGCAAGGTATGAAATCATCCCATGATGCATAATTTTCTGCGAGGCATGAAATCCTCTCGCGATGCATAAATTTCAATGAGGCATGAGATCTTCTAGTGATGCATAAATTTCTGCTAGGTATGAAATCTTCTTGCGATGCATAAATTTTGATGAGGCATGGAATCTTCTCGTGATGCATAAATTTCTGCGAGGTATGAAATCTTCTCACGATGCACAAATTTATGCGAGTTATGAAATCTTCTAGCGATGCATAAATATTGAGTGGTGATGCATGGTCTTCCGTGATGCATGAATATTGACTTGCGGTGCATGATCTTCCTCGATGCATGAATATTGACTCGCGATGCATGATCTTCCGTGATGCATGAATATTGACTCTCAATGTATGATCTTCCGTGATGCATGGATATTTACTCGCGATGCATGATCTTCCGCAATGCATGAATATTGACTCTCAAGGCATGATCTTCCGCGATGCATGGATATTGATACGCGATGCATGATCTTCCGCGATGCATGGATATTGACTCGCAATGAACGATCTTCCGCGATGTATGGATATTAACTCTTGATGTCATCCTTGGTACTAAATGAAGATAGTGCTTCAATAGAGCAAAATAGTGATCTTCTGGGTTCTTTCTGGTAAATCATATCGTCTCCAATGATGATAATGGAAAAATGATTTCCAGATAGTATATCATCTTGATTGACAATAAAATAACTTACCCCTCCGGGTAATGCATAATATCATATCCTACATTATGATGTAAATGACATCCTTTACGAAAACCGTAAACTCTTCCTTCAGATTTTCGTTTGATTACTTCGAATCTAGATGGACGTTCTTTATAAATTTCATATTGTTGGAAATTGATTGAAATAAACAGATCAATTTCCAAGTCTATGACATAAGAGATATAAATAATTCCTTGTTATACGAAAACTATTGATTTGGGATAGTCTTCTCATCCTTTGACGTCTCCGTATTCATCTATTAGAAGAATTTGCCAATTTCACAGCAAAGCAATAAACCTACGTCCACAGAAAAATTGTTTAGTTTTAAAAGTGAACTGATTTTTATCGACTTCTTCAGTTATTTTCTCCTTGTCCTGCTATCTCCGGTTGATTTCCTGATCTCCCGACTCTTGATATATTAGACAAAATATTTTATGCCAAACAAATGAAACTTAAAAAGGAAAATTTAAGAGGAATAAAATTTGAGAAATAGTATCTAAAAAAGGTCTCTGCCAAGTTATGTCATATCAGGATTAACAAACTCCTTTGAGTCTGATTCTTAGAGATCTATCTGATTATTCACTAGAGAATTTTCAGGTAGTTCCGCACTCGCTGATAAATCCATGCTGAAATTTTGAGGATATCCATAGAGTTTCTCTCCCAGTTAACTGTCTTGCTTATCTTTGCACTGTAACTGAGTAGATCACGGAATTTTTGTAATCTTCTCATAAAAATTTTCCAGTTGGAAATCTCAAAATATCTTCAGTCTTGACTTGCTGAGGAAGAATCTCTTTTTGAGATTTTTTTGGTCCCTCTGAAAATTTTTGTCCCAGTTTCTATTGTGAAGTGGAATAGAAATCTTACGAGAGATATGACAAAACCCTTGTAGCTCCTACGTATCCCGTTGAGGGAGGAATCAGGTCAAACATAGTTTCCCCTCATAGGCTAACAATAATAAAAAAATCTTACACAGAAACCGACCGAGGCCGACACAGGTTGCCTACATATATCATTCTTGAGAATTCAGGTCTAATATAGTTCAAATACAAAGAAATAATTAAAGGGGATAAATGGGGTGACCGAGGTCGACATAGGGTTCCTGCATATCTCATTTTGAGAATTCAGGTCAGAGGTAGTTCATTACAGGAGGGATAAGAATTTAAGAAAAACAAATAGAAATAAATAGAATGATTACAAGTAATAACAGAAATGAAAACCGAAATTTCACACGTAGTATCTCTTGACAACGTCTAAATTCATAGGTTTTGGCCATGCGGTGCCATCCATCTCCGACAGGACCAAATCATCTCCGGAGAATACCTTGCAAACTATGTAGGGTCCTAGCCTATTTGGCGCGAATTTTCCTTTGTATTCGTCTTGATGAGGAAAAATGCGCTTAAGGACCAACTGACCGATTTCAAAAATTCAGGATCTGTCTCTTTTGTAGAAAGCTCAAATCATTCTCTGTCGATATAGTAGACCGTTAAACGACAACCATTCTCTTTTTGTCGATCAAGGTTAACTGATCAATTCGTTTTCTAATGCATTCAACATTACTCAACTAAGATTCTTGGATAATTCTCAAGGACAATATTTCAACCTCGGCGGGTCTGACTTCTTCTGTTCCATATACGAACGGGTACAGAGTAGCTCTAGTCGATGTTCTGACAGTCGTTTCATAACCCAAAAAAACATATGGCAACATCTCGTGCTATCCTCGGTGGTTGTCAATCATTTTCCTCATAATTTTCATGATATTCTTATTGGCGGCTTCTATAGCTCCATTCATCTGAGGACGATAAGAGGTTGAGTTTCGGTGAGTAATGTTAAATTTCTCATATATCTCTCTCATCGAGTGACTGTTGAGATTTGCACCATTATCAGTAATGATGGATTTTGGTACTCCGAACCTGCATATAAGATTGTTGCGAATAAAATTAGCACAACTTTCTTGGTTACCGACTTGTATGAAGCTGCTTCCACCCACTTGGTGATGTAATCAATGGAAACAAAACTAAATCTGTGTCAATTCAAAGTTGAAGGCTATATCAGACCGATGACATCCATACCCCAAGCCACAAATGAACAAGGTGAACTTATAGCGTTAAGTTCATGAGGCCGCACTCTGATCAAAACACCGTGTACTTTACATTTATGACATTTTTGCACAACCTTTCAGCAATCATTCTCCATAGTAATACGGAAATACCCGACTCAAAGGATATTTCTTGGCAAAGTGAGACAATTCATATGCGTTCCACTACATCATCAACACATCTAAGAAGACCTAAGTTTGGAGTCCTCCTATACATGATTTCTCCGCTTAGAAAGAAATTGAGAGCCATACGACATATCGACTTTTTGTGATTGGATGCACCATCTTCAGGATAAATCTCGGCCTCCAAATACTTCTTTATATAGAAATAATATGTCAAACCGTCTAATTTTTATTCAACATGGGAAGAATGGACTAGATGTTCTTTCAACTCTATATCCAGAGGATCAATATAATTTGTATCCGGATGCTTAATCATCTAAGCGATGATGGACAGAGCATCGGCCAACTCATTTTGTATTCTGGGAGTGTGCCTAAACTGGATCATACGAAACCTCTTGCGCAGCTTCTGCACATATTGCACGTACGCTATAATCTTTTGGTTTTTTACCTCCCATTCTTCTTGAACCTAATGAATCAAAAAAGCTGAGTCTCCAATAACCAACAACTCATAAATATTCATGTCGATGTCCATCTTCAACCCGAGAATACAAGCTTCGTATTCAGCTATATTGTTCTTACAATTGAATCGTAGCTTAACCGCCATGGGATAGTGCTGATCGGACTCTAACACTAACACTGCTCCAACACCTTTACCTTGATGATTTCCGCTCCATCAAAGAATAATCTCCAACCTGGATACGCTTCAGAAATATCCTCACCCACAAATGACACTTCTTCATCATTAAAATAAGTCTTAAGTGGTTCATACTCTTCATCAACAGGATTTTCTGCAAGATGATCAACCAAATCCTGTGCCTTTAGCGCTTTCTAAGTCACATACACAATGTCAAATTCACTCAACAACATTTGCCAATTAGCTAAATTTCCGGTCGGCATCGCCTTCTGTAAGATATACTTCAGTGGATCTATTGGGGAAATGAGGTATGTAGTGTAAGAAGACAAATAATATGTTAGCTTCTGGGCAAGCCACATCAAAGCACAACACGTTCTCTCCAACAATGTTTAACGTTACTCGCATGGAGTAAATTTATTGCTTATATAATAGATATCCCTTTCCATCTTTCCTGTCTCATCGTGTTGACCAAGCACGCATCTGAATGCACCATTTGAGACAGACAAGTACAACAACAAAGGACTCCCTTCACGCGGAGGAACCAATACCGATGGATTGGACAAATAGTTCTTGATAACATTAAAAAGAGTCTGACACTTTTCAGTCCACTTGGTCGTGGCGTCTTTCTTCAAAAGCTTGAAAATACACTCACACACCACGATTGATTTATCTATGAATTGACTTATGTAGTTTAACCTTCCTAAGAACTCACCTATTTTCTCGCCTTCGACAGAGGTAACTCTTGATTTGCTTTAATCTTAGAAGGGTCGAGCTCAAATAACCCCCCTTCTGCTGACCTAAATCCCCCACAACTTTTCCGGCTGTACTTTTAAAAATCAATTTGGTGGGTTTAACTTCAAGTTGTAAGATGGCAAGACTATCACAAAGAATTTCCTTTGTGTTATCATGTGTCAACTCTTTGCGAGACTTGATTATTACGTTAAGGAACATACACAACATCAATCTTCCTAATGAATCAGGTCAGGATATTGTCGTCATATCTCTCATGTAGGTAGCACCAGCATTCTTCACACACGCAAACCCGGCATCACTCCTTTAATGATATACAACAAAAAACCCCAGGTGTATGAAATGTTATTTTTTCGCGCATCTTTCTCATCCATACAAATTGGTGATAGGTTGTGTAACAATCCACAAATGACTATGCATGCATTTCATGCTTACCCACAGTTGCCCCTAAAAATATGATTTCAGCAGGCGGAAAATTAATCCTTTCGGGCTAGCTTTGTTGAGGTCCCTGTAGTCGACCCAAACCTGATTTTTCCCTCTTTTTGACAGACCAGAACAACATTTGGCCACGCACCTATGGATATATTTTGTCACTTCCACCAATCGAGACTCTATCTTCTTGGTGATCTCTTCTTTGATCTTTAAAATCAGTTCAGGCTTCAATTTCTGAGTTTTTTTGTTTCACCAGATCGAACCCCGGGTTGATTGTCAGCTTATGAGATACGACATCGATACTCAGCCCTTGCATGTCGCCGACTTCCTTAACGAACACATCAACATATTCGGTAAGAAAATGAATCAGACCTTCTCTATACGCTTCATTTAGTTGGAAGCTGATCTTAACTTCTTCAACAGATTCTGGATCCCCCTAATTCACCATTTCCATTTCCTCTAGATTTTGTTTATGGTAATTTTTGAAAACGTCAAAAAT
This sequence comes from Solanum habrochaites, assembly GCA_027704765.1. NCBI lineage: Eukaryota > Viridiplantae > Streptophyta > Magnoliopsida > Solanales > Solanaceae > Solanum > Solanum habrochaites. The sequence goes on from JAKWJA010002499.1 coordinate 17,523,136, forward strand.
TCCTTGTGGCGAACATACTTACTATGGTTCCCTCAACTTTCTTCTTCGTAATCATCAACATCGTCATCACCTGCCTCATTTTTTTCATTCAGCGCGTGAGATGACATGACATTAGCAGGTCTAAAAATTACGTTATTGAAACAATAAGCAAACAAAGTTAGAAAATCAAAGTATAATAAACGACTAAATAAATGAATTAAAAAACAATGAGTCTCTTATTCAAATTTAAAAACAATGGCAAACGTTGGCAATGGCATAGGGCCATGTTGCCTTCTTTGAACATCACAATGGAAATTCAAAAATTTGAACAGTTTAGAAAAGGCAAAATGGTAGGTCTCAGGCCTCTTCCGGACAGGGGATCAGGATGGGTGTAGAGGTCCAATTTTGCATCATCTCTCCTAGCTCAACATCGCGAATACCAGCTTGCTCGACCGTTTCCTCAACAACAACATCGATCTCCTCGAATAGGTCACAAATTCCTTTCACAAGGTCTTCGTGCTCGGCATACTCCCGTACTTTGAAGGATTGATACAGCATGCTCGGAGGGCTGAGCCAATTGTTATGAGTCATTTTCTTCTTTTTCTTCTTCGTCTTCAAGTCATCATCTTTGGGGATATACCCTAAACCATATCTGTTTCCGTGGACGAGGAAGGAACAAGAACAATAATTCCTTGGGAATCTCTTCCAATACGAAACCTTTTTCAACATTATTCTGCAACATCAAAGTTGTTATCATCTTGTATACAATAGGAATGGGAGTCTGTGGGCCAAGTCTTCACTGGTGGTATTTACCAGCTCCACCGTGTAGAAATCTGTACATCACGATATCTCATCAATGATCGGCACCTGTCTGCCAGAGTGACACCCTTCGACATGAATAACCATCTCTTTGATCTTTTATACGATCTTCTACATTTGATGGAGGGTAGAAGGGACAGGGCCATCCCAGAAAAAGGTTATAACTTGTATCTATATCCAATACTTGAAATTGCGCACTGAATTCTGTTGGACCCATTTGAATGATCAGATTCACCGATCCTAATGTATATCTCTGAACCCCAATCAAGGATCTACAATTAACTTGGTTTTGCTCCTCTTTCTTAGGTCCACTTAGTTGATTCAAACGTACACAACGGGCAGAATATTCAACCAAGAGTCCATCAGCAAAAAAAAAAAAAAAAAAAAATACTGAGACGCGTTGATAACCTTTTCAATTACACGGCATACCACATGCTATGGCAACGCTTGTTGTGTGACCTTCCTTCGAAAGGCAGCTCATCGTCACAAAATCTTATTCGGTGCCATTGAATACCCTAGTGAATCATGGTGGCTAGGTTATCGCTGCTTGTGCCCGTGGGTGCATACGTATCATTGAGAGCCTTCATTAAAGCCTGCTAATGGGATTGAGAACTCATTAGACAGGGCCCATACAGAGATCTTGGCTAGAGTCTTCTCCAAATGCTTGGCGATAGAATAATCTTTCGGCTGCATTCTTCTAAAGAATTCCTCCGCTTCTCCTTCGCTTATTGGACTCTTAACTGATCCTTCTTTTGACCTCCGAGAGCAAGCTCGTCAGATTTGTAACATATTTCGAATCTGGTCATGTTTGGCAACAACAGTTTCAGTAACGAACTTAGGCTGGACGAGAGTTTTTGATGGCACCAAATCAACATCCTTTTTAGGTGTCAAAATAACAAACTCTTTCTTCTCTTTGATGCTTAAAGAATCAACAACCTTTTCCAAATCATCGTGAATGATGGGAGTAATCATTTTCGTCCCACACCAATCATCATCTGTCTTGATCATATTGATATTGTCACCCCCATGATTCTGCAACAGGTTGGTATTGACATTTGGTGCTGGTAGTTTGAGAGAGACTACCTCTAGGGCAATCAAATCCTGAATGTTGTGCTTGAGATTTATACAATTCTCAATATCATGCCCAACACTATTGGAATGATAAGCACATCTCTGATCGGGTCTGTAGAATTTTTAATTAACATCCACGTTTTGGAGCCCCAAAAGGGGGGTGAATGTCTCCGGCGTAGTTTTCTCTCATACAGTCTTTGTCCGGCTTTTCCAACGAGCGCGGGTGAAAGTTACCTTGAAGGCTTCTTATAAATGGGTCCAGAGCGTTCTAAAACTAAACTGCCGTTGTTGAGGAGGAGGCACCTGTTGACAACTCTGGTTTTTTGACAGGGATCTTTGCTTCTTAAATTTGGATTTGCTTGGTAGTTTAGGCATGGATCTTGTTAATTCGGAGGGGAATTTCAGTATAGTGGAGCTTGGACTTGATAAAGAGGAAGAGGTGCTTGATAGCTCGAGTGCACGTTAGCGAAATTTGTAGCAAAACCCTGGTAGGGGGATGGAATTTTGTAAGGTGGAGTATGATTCGGGTAAATAGGAGATGGAATTTGGTAATTTATGGGTAGACTTTGGTAAAGTGGAGCTTGGACGTTTGGATAAGTGTAGGTAGCATTCGGGTTATTAGGATGACTAGATTGCGTGTAGCAAGCTTGATAGGGCTTTGGGAAGTCCGGGAACGACCTTGGGAATATGACGATCTTCAAGGGATTTTCCTTCCCCCATATGAAACAACATCGATTTCCTCTATTTTCTTTTTCAACAACCCTAAAGATCTAGCGATGCCGTCTAACGTCTATCTTTCTGATTTTAAAAAAAACCATCCTCGTTATGGTCGCCACCAATCTGACTATTCAGCAAATTTTTCTTTTTCTCCACGAGTAACAATAATTTATCATAATATTCCCGCTCTTGGCACGCGGCCGAATACTTCAACAATTTCTTTCTCAACATGGGTGGTCTCATCCTTGAAACGCTTCTTTTCCTTTCTCCACCTATAGTGTAATCACTATTGCCCTCGATTGATTTTTGGCTTCCTCTTCTCCAAATAGTAAGCAGTCTTGAAAATTTGCGACGTTGTTAAGCAAATCCCGGGATCGAATAAAATCAATTGCCCAATGAATTTCGCAGCTGGCCATTGCCTTTTTTAAAAATATTCGAGGTGACAATTCAAGAGCCCTCTAACGCTAGAGGCTTGGCTGCAGAGTCTCATCAGTAAAGCGTATCCCTTCCAACTCCCACGAGCTGTTCAAAGTAGGCTCTCACATGAGTCATACGGTTACCCACTACTTCGAAGGTGTAAAACTTTTGGATCTTGAACCCTTCTGGAAGGTCAAAATTTGGGTTAATACATAAGTCTTTCATAACTAAGACCGATGATATCACGGACGTATTGAAGTTCTTTCATGGCATTCTTGATCTCTTACTTTATGTCAACCTTTACCTCTTCCTTTGACCTCAACTCCTTTTCGTGTTCCTCATAATGGTCCAGATCAGAACCGTGCACATCGTGCTCGGCAGGGACGAGAATTTGAAAAGTGGCTCTCTTTTGTAAGGGTGAATCTACAGAGGGACTTTGAGCATTTTGGACAGTTTGATTATTTTGGTGGGTAAGTCTGAGGATTGTCTCATAATGTCTAAATCATGTTGAGCTACGGTCTTCTTGCAGTTTCTCTTTAACGTCTGTTGATCAGGTCTTCGTATTTTCTTGTAACATGAAGGGGAGAATGAAATTTTTTAAAGATAGGGGCTGGGCCTAGTAATGTTGCCTACGTGTCTCACAAGGAGAATTCCGGCCCAACGTAGTTTGAGTATAAGATAAAACATTTCATTCATTCGTTCATTATGATTACAAGGTAATTAAAAGGCAACAATAGAGCTTTTAAAAGATGAAATTATAATGACACGTTAGTCATTTCTCTTCTTGTTGCAGCATTAGTCTCCTCATTTACGACAACCTAGGAATGGAGGCTTATAGACGATTTCCTTGTCATCGTCTTCCTTAGTCGCTTCAGGGTGAGCGTTATTGTGACCACTATTGTCTCCTTGCTCATAGACGTGGTTATTTTTTGCACATTTTTCGAAGTTTATCAAATCTGTGGTGATGAAAACTTCTCTTCTCCTCAGTGCGGCCAATCCTTTCCTCATGGAGCAAAATTTCCCTTTCATTTTATCCATTGTTAGCATCTCAATCAAGTGACTGCTTGACTAACAGATCGGTTTTGTCTCCGATTCTCATCCCGCCTCTACTCTCGCTTTTTCTCTTTCTTGACCTTTTAACCAAAGCATGTCCAACCTCCTTCGCAAGTCCTCTGTCTCCATCTCAACATCATTCTTTCTCTTTATCTGTGATGCTAGATCCTTATTTAACATTACAGTTGCAGCTTTGTAGATTGTGGTGGCCATGTCGACTCTAAGCCCTTCCTCCTTGGCTTTTTGAATTTCCCCAGTGATCCATCCTATCTTCCTTTGTAGTTCTTCAGCAGTTAGTTCCATCTGGATGCTCTTACCACTGTCCATACCAATGATTTTGGCCTTTCCTGAGATGGTAGAATAGTGTTTTAGGATTTGGAGATAAGGTTTGCCTTTTGAGTGAGAAAGTAAAGACTCATGAAATTTATGTCGAACATTGGTGATAGTGACTTCTGTATATATATATTTTAGAAATTTCTGGAAAAGAGTAGGTTTCCAATATCATCATTCATAGCAACATAGAACACAAGCAATTAATAGCAGAAATATGCCAAGGGTAGACCTATCATATTTGAATGATGTACCTGTTAATTTGAACCAAATAAACAATACCCCAAAGATGAATTTACTAGTGAATAATAATGTCCACAAAGGGGAAATAAGGATAAATTATTAAAGACAAACCAACGCAGGGGCCATTTGAAAGTGCGATAACACTAGGCCCACATAGAGGTAAAATCAACGTAAATACATATAAAAACCCATGCAGGGGTGAAGTCCACTATGCCGCTCACATGATCTTGCTCCGTCGCCGTCCCCCTGACTCATGTATTGCTGAAAACATATATCTTAATATCATCAAGAATCCTTCACCCAGGCATCCTTTAACTTCCATGATTTTGTATCGCATCCTCTCGATTTTCTCCTTGATCTAGGTATCGAAATCATCATAACCACGCCTTAGTCTTTCAACCTCATGAGTTACCTCCAAGATCATCTTGGTTCTCGACAAACATACTGTACACATCTTAGGACTCTTTCTTTACCTATTGTAGATCGGCCACTGCTTTGGCTTATTTTGTCCCTTTATGCACGAAAGTCCTCGTAGGATTTGGGAGCAAATACAAGCGGAAAGCAAAGCGGAATTGTATAATAAAAGAACATAATTGAGGGCTCAAAGTATGTAAGGAGAGGGTATGAAAATTAGATAAATACAGTGTAATTATAATAGGAAAGATACGAAGGATGATGGAGGGAAGTTGGTAACGCGGTTAACGGGGGATTGGAGTGGAGAGGAGGTCTAATGGGTAGATAGGGGACGAATTAGGGGGCCTGGCCCAGTTATGCAATCGGCTAGCGTATTGGGTTGCGGGGTGAGTTGAATCGGAATGAGAGATGTAATATTCGGGCGGGGGGTAACGTGGAGGGGATAGTTGGGGGGGGGTGGAGAAGGAGGGTGATGTCTTTCTCCCGTGGTAATATAGGTGTTTCTTTCCTTCGTTAGCCATTCTTTGTACCCTTGGCATATCCAGCAATTGAATTGTCCAGGGCGCATGGTGTCTTTATCCATACTTTGGCACTTTTCCATTCCTCTGAACGTTGTCACACACATCGGCACCCTATAATCTGCAATATCATATGCCAATCTCGCAATAATACTTTTTTTTGGGTATAGTTTTTGGGGTTCCCCCCCACTCCTTCCGAAAAACCCTGTTCCGCAAAATTTAAAACTCTAAAGGGTGCATAAGGTTGAATTCCCGAATACGTGGGGAGGAGCAAAAATCTGTCTGCGTCTCTCATATGACGCTACTGTGGAGATGAACGATCAAGCATCCCTTGAGATCTTCTTCTCTCAATTTCGGAAATTTTTAGCCCATCTCCCCCTTGTTCTTACGATTGTTTAGTTTGCCCAGTCCAAACATGTCATTCAATGGTTAAGGTGTTCAGGTGTAGAATGTAATAAGCTTCTTTCTGAGTCCCAACACCCTTCCTAAATGGATGAGATGCACGCAATGAGAGGAGCAAATTGGCATCCTTGGAATTATCGGTTCCCTCTTTTTGCATTTTTCCCAAAGCTTGATACATATCAGAATAAAATGACCGAGCTATAGGATACTAATTTATTGTCCATTGGTTGTCATACCCTTTGAACAAAGTATGCGTGAGTGTTATAACTCGGTTATTAATGCTTAGTCTTGGACCATGTGGGAATACTATTGTTCCCAATAACGCTACATCAAATTCTTAAGGACGAATTTCATTCCACTTTGTCTAGGAGATCTTGACCTCTCGATTGTAAGTGGCGTAGAATCTTGCATGTCCAAATCGGGTATAAATATTCCTGAATGCTACATGGGATTCTTGGCACCAGTAGGGCAAACTATTTTCCCAACCCGAACCAATCCTCAATATTTTCTAACGATGGCTTATTATTAGATAAGATGTCTTCTTCTTGTTTTCTCTCTGCCTCTCTCCGTTCTATACCAGGCCTATGTGTCTATATAGTCTCTGATCTCCTCCAAATTAGGGTAACTTTGGCAGTTCGAAATGAAACACATTCTTGTGGCTAATCCATATCCCGTAGGACTTCAATCATTCCGGCCAAATCGTTATTTTGTTAATCTTCCTATGGAACCCAAGTATTTGTTGAGGGTTCTTCTATGATCTCCATCAAGATTACCATACCACATTGTGAGTTGCGGCAACGCTAATATGACCATGTCAAACATCGGGAATCAGTACATATCTACAAAATAGAATTTGATTAGTTTTACCCATCCCAAATTGGTTTTCACACGTACATCATTAAAATGTCATATAAAATGATGTGTCGTGAGGTTGAAGACCTTAGACACGGTTTTGACAATTTTCTACTAAATGGACTTAATACACCTTGGGTATTAAGACATCTTAGGTTAATGCTTAATTTTTAGTTTTGGTTTCGCTCTATCTTAGGTTTACTAGAATTGGTTTCAAGCTGACGGTTACCCGAGTCGAACAAACATCGGTGTAAAGATACTAAAAACGTCGGATGACCGCATTCCAACTATTTGTTTGATACTTCCAAATGAAATTTGTGTGTATTTCTGTAAGAAGCCGTGGAAAGACACGTAACTTCCATTTTCCTAATGCAAACTAGTTGCCAATTTGCGGAAATAGTGCCCTGAAAAAAACAAATCCAACAATTCAAATAATGTAAAGTAACCAATCGAATTATTACAAATACCAAAATTAGTTTTTAAAGGTTAGAAAATCTCATATCCCAGCAATTCACCATTTATGTTTAATCAGGCAAAAGAAAAATAATTTGTTTTGAATGAATTATTTTGACTTTTTAGAGTCACCACGTAATTTTGGGAGAAAAATTAAGAAAAAAACTTATTTTAAAAGACTTAATAGTAAAAATCACTTGAAAATATTTAAAAAGGGTTTCGGGGATTCTAATTAACGTCTTAGAAGTTTGAAGCCACCTAAGACGTTCCTCTTATTACTCTATCCGACAACTAACTTATTTTTGCAAAAAAAATTCTTAATTCGAGATAAAATATAGTTTTAGAGTTATGAAACAAAGTAATTAATGTTAAATTGATTTGAAAATTTATTCCCTATTTCAGAATTGATGAAATTATTTTAAGTTGATAAAACATTTTTTGGCATTTGCAGGGGTTTGAATTTTCTATCCTTACGACTAAAAATAAATAAAAACAAAAAAAAAAAAGGAAGTAGGAGGTGAGAGAGAGAGAAGAGAGATAGAAAAAAAAGAGAGAGATTGGTGTCCGAATTCCGGGTTCTTCTCTCTGTTTTCGCCTTAAACTGGTATTTGGACCCATTTCGTTATGAAGAGGAGCCTAGCCCTCGATTGTACTTTCCTAAACTAAAAGGTAAAAAAATACAAAATGGTTTTAGGCTCCAAAAAATAGCAAAATACAATATATACACAAATTTAGACCGCTTGGCCCCAACTTCTCCAACTTTCTTGGTCTATTTCCGAATTTTTTTAGCACTCCACAGAGCTTCTGTCAATCTATTATGGGTGATTTAATAGGATAATTTTTTTTGGGGCCCTCGTGGCCACTTTTTGGGGAAAATCAAGATAGAGTCCATGAGGACCTTCACATTTCAAATGCAATGAAATGGAAATGAAATTAGCAGCATAAATGATAAATCAAATAGGACCTGATGTCTTAAAAACTAAAAACACAATCAATGACATAAGAAAATAACTAAACAAGAAACAGGAAATTATAAAGAAGTCACGAAAAAACAATAAGTACCAAAACACGCAACTAATTAATAAAAACAACAGGTACTTAAAAAATACGAATAAAACAAACAACAAAAAGACAATAAAAGCTAAAATGCGGACGATAAATTAAATTAGTCGAGCGAGAACTTAACAGTGCTAAAACTACGAAAAAAAACATATTTACATACTTGTGAGCATTGAAATTTTTGACGGTCAAAATGCATAGAAAACAAACAACCCAACGGGGAAAAAAAAAAACCCCTATATATAGCATCATAGAATAGGATCCATGCGGAATAAGACAGATTTTTTTTCACTCATTTGAGCCCAATTTTTGAGAGATGCTAAAGAGCAGTCTCAAGATAAACTATTTCCCATTGGAATAGGCCCTCTGCTATGCAAGAAATAAAGAACATGAAAGCATACACAGATGTTTTATATCATGTATTAAGACAAGATTAAAGTTAGTGAGTGCAAGAAAGAAGAGGAAGTTGAAAGAACGGATGATATACATAATAGTAGTCTTCTACTAAATTTTAAATCATATTATAAGACAAAACAATGAGAAAATATTAGAACCAAAGATATAACAAACAGATAATCCTTTATATTAAGCGATTATCGTAATAAGAAAATGACTGAAGGTTTTCATAGTCGGAAAATGATATCTATTGCTGAAAACTGACACTAAAATTACTCCAAAACAAACTATTCACAAGTAACACTTGTAGAAAGAATTGGATATCACTACTAATAGTCCTTTACCCAAATACTAACTTTTAGACAAACAAACTAACACCTACGTACACAGATATAAGCGGCAAGGAACAACAATGGTTTGAACCGTGCCCTCCAAAAGCAAACAACATTTAAAAAAAACAAAAATGAACAAGCACCATTGATCATGCATAAACATGGAAAAATACTCAATCCGCAAGAAAGAGCACAACCATAACTTAAAAAAACGCAACAAAGATAAGCGCTTTAGGTGCATTGAAACTTTCCTGGAAAAACAAAAACACCAACCATCTTATAAAATAAACAAATGTAATAGTATCATACCCAAACACTTCACACGAATCCCACTTTTAAAATTCACAAGAGCTGACGTACTTCAGTCAACACTAATAAATTAAAAAAGGATAAACTGACTTGTTTTACCTTGTTTGGGGTCGAACACCACGCGCGACACAAAGAATCGTTCTCCCTTTCCCATTTCTTTGGAGAATTGACCTCACTACTACTACTGCTACATGAAACTTCGATGACTTTCGTGAGCTGTAAAAGAAACAAACAAAAAAAATAACCGAACACGACAAAACAACATTTTCAAAACCAATAAGTCTAGGCCCCCCTTTTTTCCTTTCTTCATCAATCCTTGTTTTATTTTTGTTCCTTTCTGTATCTATGTATATATATTTCTTATGACCTTTCTTACTCTATTTCTTTTGCCCCTCTGATGTATCCTTTTCTTTTCTTTCTTTTTTTTCAACTCTCTATGATTACCCCCTTGTCTCAAACCTCAACAAATGAAAAAGATGGGTATATTTATAGAGGGAAGATTAGGATGATAAAGGGGGACACGGGTAGGAGAAAATTGGGTGTTTTTTAAATTTTGAAGATCTCCCCCAAAGATAATGCTGCCAAACATCTTTAATTTGTACTAAATTGTACAATATCTCAATAGTACACCAGCGAAAGCCCTAGGATAATGAGGGAAGGATGATCTTCAAAGGATATTCCTCCACCCAAAAATATCGTGTACGGAGAGGACAGGACGACGCATGAGAGAGGGAGAAAAATGACAAGGTCAAGATGGGCTTGCGATTTGGACTCGGGTCACAATTTGCCTGTTTGCTGGGATTTCTTCGTGTCTGGGTTTGGACGCTATGAAGAGGAAGAAAGGCACACAAGGTCGTTCGTTTTTTTGTTGTTGATGTATGTGTTGGGTTTAATTTTAGTGGGCTGCTAAATTGTGCTGGGAATTGAGGTAAATTGGGTCAACAATGAGAATGTAAAAAATTCCCAACACTTTGGCTTGTCAAAATTATATAGGATAGAATTGGATTTAAAGTTGCGCCAAATGTAGCCAAATATAACTAAACAGGACAAATCCGAAAATTAATGCAAAGAGCTTCCATAATTTTTTTTAAAATTAATTAATTTAGTTAATTACAAATTCAATAGATAAAAAATATAAACTATTAATTTTAACTAAAAATAAAATCTTTTTGACAATTTTCAAATATTCGTAAAATACACTAATTATATACATAATTATATAAAGCTTATATATATTATTTAAAAGTTTTAAAAAGGTGTAAAACTATTTGAACTAACTTGCAAATCAACTTTTTACTTAAATTTTATAAAATTCAATTAATAAAATGTTTGAGATTAAGTACTCATAATTACATTATTGTGGCGGGTAAAAATTTGGGTGTCAAACCCCTATATGACTCAAATAAGTAATCCAGAATAGGAATGATTTAAACTCTCCAAATTGGGGATGAAATCTTATTGTTTTTTATTAACCATCTTTACTATTGGTTAAGCCTATGAGGCATCTCCTTTACTTAATTTAATAAATCATTATAAGCCATTCTTTTTTGTCTATGAACTATTGCCAATTATATAAAGTCATTATAAGCCAATATTATTTGGCTTGGTCATTTTCATAAAATGAGGATTTATTATTGCTATGACCTTTACTTATTGCAAACTTCATTCTTATCAACATCGGCATTCATAGCTCTTACATTCTTAGTTCGCCTTGAACTTACATCTCTTCTTTCTTGTTATTTCCTTAGAGAAGTCTGTAACATTGAGATCATGTGAAGCTACATGAAATCAAATGTTTTTTCCCACACCTAAAGGAGGTGATTTCTAGATCAAAGTTAATCATATATCATGCGTGTTAGCATGAAATCCAATGTCTGCCCCACACCAAAAAGGGGTGATGCACAGGCTAAAGTGAATCCATGTTAAGTGTTTACCCAATCTTGAAAGGGGTGGCTTACGGCTAAAGTCAACCAAGAACATTCATTTGAGCATTAACCGACGTAGATCATGTGATCTAAACATAAAATTCAGTGTCTTCCCAACACCAAAAAGAGGTGACCTCACTGGCCAAGACGATATCAAAACATACCTAACTCTCTTAGGTGGAAACTACATGCTAGTTCCCATGTCTTCTAGATATTGTTCGAAGACTAGGATACATATGGAGACTACTTATCCACCTCAGTTGTAGCCTCATCTAATGAGACTTACACGTGCAAGCACAAGCTCATAGCTAGTCTATCGGTGCTTTGCTCACTTTATTTATCTTCTTATCTTTTAGAGTTGACTCAAAATATATTGAAGCTTGCATTGAGTTTTACTAACTCTATTGATGACTTTTTATCCCTTTCTTTACGTTTATGAAATGTGAATTATCCTTACATAACATATTCAGTGTTAAGGACATTTATCTCACACATTCTAACATCCTTTTTCGTGAGTATCTTAACATGGTATCTTAGATGTAAGTGAGGCTTGTCTTTCTTCCTTAAACACATCATTCTTTTTACTTTCTTAAGTAAGACATCTTTTATTATCTTAATACTCACTTTACTTGTTTACATTCATTTGGTAGCTTCATATCAGCGTGTATGGATGATGAGAACTTTCATTTCAATGAGTTTACAGTTTTATAGTTCATATTTGTTTAGGGCATGTTTTGGGGGACTGTTCCAATGATTGGCATGCCCTTAGGATATTGATTTGAATTGAATTAAACCATGAGGTATTATTTTTAATCATTTTCAATACATTGGCTATATATGATTGGCCTAAATTATTTTTAGCCAAACATTGGAATATTTCATAATAATTTTTTTTTGTATATTCCAATTTACACTCTTCATTGTTTACTTTTGATGCTTAATCATTATCATATTTTTAATTATCTAAAGACAAACAATTATATCCAATTTTAGTTCAACTTTTTTTTTTTTGGGGTGGACAATGTATTGTTAGCCATTTTATTTTGCATAAGCCAAACCTTCACAGCAATATGATTTTCTGGAGAATCTTTTTAGAAACGATACATAGTTCAAACTCACTTAGTCGCCCATTTCGGACAGCCTCATATAAATTTTTAATGAACATAACATTTTCATCTAGTCCCATTAACAGAGGTAACCATCAGGACTGTACACATATGAAGGACTAGCTTTTCTCCAATGATGCACATCGTTCCTTATATCACTGTAAATGAGACAAAAAATATAGCCTGTTACAAAATATAGTTCATTCGACATTTACCCAAACATCTAAGAAACTCTACACATTAAGATCAACCAACACCACATAAAAACAACATGATCACAGACTATCTATATATTCACTAGAATCGAAAACGAGGATACTAGGGAAGAAGGACATTCAACAAGAACCTTCGGAAAGAACCCTAGTATTGAGATTTCATAGATTCAAGACAATGGAAATACTCTTGGAGAAATAAATCAAGAAAAGAAACTCATAATTTATGAATAAATTAATATACGAAGACCACCTTGAACGAAACCTCGAAGAACACCTTGTATTGGCCCTAGAGAGTCGATGTACTTTCTGCCTTTTTGCTTACTATTTTAGCGTCGTGTTTTCTATGTGTTTGATCGTGAGTTTTTAGGTCTAGTAACTGATCTTGACTCATTAAAATTCGTCTAATTTATTAATATAATAAATAAATAAACAAATTACTAAAAAGCCCCTCTTAGATTGACTAGAACTAGCAAAACAGAACACTTAGTCAAATATGAAATTCTTCCTACGTTTTTGGTTTTGAACCTTTAAATTAATCAAATAAATGTCTAATTTAATTAATTAAGGGACCTAGGGTAATAACTAAAGTACCCCTAAGTCATTTGAACCATAACTAACTCTTTTGGACCATTCTAGGTTAAGTACTAGGAGGTTTCTTGAGTTATACTAGGTTAGTGTAAGAATTTCAGTTTGACCCCTTTAATTTAATTAATTAACTTGCTAACTTAATAAATTTGGTGACCTAGGTTAATTACTAAAGTACCCTCATGTCGGTAGGACCATAACTAACCCTTTTGACCATCCTACATTTGGTACTAGGTTGTTTCTTTAAGTAGTTACTAGGTTAGTGTCACCCAAATAAGTCTTAGGTTGTCGAGTTTACTAGATATTTTATTTTTGTTTGTGCTAGGCTAGTTATTCAGTTATGTCAGTAGTTTAGAGTCTAGAATTATTTAGAGAACTAGGCCCCACATGGTTGAACCCTTGTGCACGCCTTGCCCCTAACTACCCTAATCGAATTCGGTTAGGGTGATCCGCTCCTTGGCCGTTTCTCCCCATGTTCTTGCACATGTGTTTCTTGTACATTTCTAACTAAGTATTCTTGTTGGTTCATTTGGAATGTTTACTTATTGTCCCAAGGATCCTCACTATGTCCTTGGGCACTTCTTAATCTACATGACCATTTTAATTTGAAATGTTCTACGGTGCATAGGCTTGACACATTAATGACTAGCACCTATTTACTATATTGAAAGTTATTGTATTTTAACTTAGGGTTTTCATTGTAGGTAAATTTCTTAAACAAGCTCATTATTACTTAGAAAAATTGGCTCACACCCTTTAAGTCAATATTTTCTAATATGCGCAATATTCTGCTTATTTGGGCATTATATAGAAATTGGCTAATACCCATTAGCCAATTTTCTATACTATGCCCAATATTGAGAAATAATGGGCATAGGAAGGTCTATGTATCCCCAATACGCATTCTTAAAGTCCTATTGGACTCTTCACTATACAAATAATTTTCCGGAATGTACACTACTAACCCCCTGTCGCTAGGGACTTTGACACCCAAGATGAGTGAAAATGAGACGGTAATGACTGCTTTTCTTACCTTGTTGGGGTTATGGAGTCCGTTCAGGAAGCATGATTTGTTGACCATGTTTCCAAAGCTTTAGCCTCCGATATTCGTTGCTTTTTATCGTGAAAATGCTTATGAGTTTATGCTAGACAATTATAAGAGGCTACATAAATTGGGTATTGTTCACCAACATGTGGTTGAGTTCGTGTTGTTTCAAATTCAAGGTGAGGCCATGAAATGTTAGAGAGATTACGTGGAATGCATATATTCTACATAACCTCCATTTACATGGACCCAATTCCATGTGTTGTTTCTAGAGAAATATGTACTTAGATCCTTGAGGGACCATAAGAAGGATAATTTTATGGCATTAGTTTCAAGGTGTTTATGTTTGTGGCTTCTCAAGCTTCATAGTTTGCCAAGATATGTCACCCATTTGGTGACTATAAGAGGGAGGAGGAAAGGATCTAGTTACGTAATGGAGGTAGAATCTCATTGTAAAGTATTTCCTACTCCCAACATGACTTTCTGTTGGGAAAGGAGGTTACATTGAATCGGGGTGAGGTAACATAATATGTTAAGAAAGTGGAAGGGGTGAGGCAAGATGTTAGAGCTAATATATTGCCTAATAGGGCCAAGAATTATGACAAAGCGGTAAGATCTTGATATTCCCCCCCCCCCCCCCGAGTAAGGTTTTTTTTGGTCTAATAACACATGCACCTTTTTTTTTTGATTTAGATTGAAGACAATTCATGCCTCCATAACTCGCCTACTGAGTAAATGAATATAGGTATATACATTTTAGGATAGTTAGAGTATAGTACATACGACGGGTATCAGACCATCTGGTGACCGTACTTATTATAATTGTGGTTAATTTTGACACATGAGGAGAAATTGTTCATACCCGCTTGTGTTTGAATCCGTAAAGGGGCCTTGTCGATCAATGGTACCAATGGGAAATGGTAATAAGAGTAGAGGACGTACACAAGGTGGTAGAAGAGGTAACCAACGTAACTGTAGAGAAAGAGGAATTCGTAACGGAGGTAGAGGTAATGTGAAACCAGGTAGGGAGGTGGATCATGTTGATTACAAAGCTCGATGTTATACTTTTCAAGGCAAAAATGAGGCGCAGATGTCTGATACGTTGATCACATGTACTATTCTTTTCTGTGACTTGATGGCTGATGTCTTTTCAATCTGCGTTCAACTTATTCTTATATATCTAGGAGATTTTCCTCTTAATTTGGGATGTTCTGTTATGTCCTTAATACTCCTATTTTGTTTATGCTCCAATCAAAGAGTTCAGTTGATGCATGTACTATATTTTTATGGGTTTTTAGACTTGAGCCGATATGCTAATCTTAGATATGGATAATTGTTATATTATCTTAGGCATGACATTGTTGTCCCCTTATCCTTCTGTATGAGATTGAAATACTAAGTGGGTAACTCTAGAAATTCTGAGGAGGAAAGAACGATAGGCAAGTCTTACTGCTAAAATAGAAGCCATCTACGATGACTATCCTCCATTCGTGGCATTAGTGTAAAATGTTAGAGTTAGCGCTGTTTCGATTTTTGTGATCATGTGAGGGATTTTATGATTTCGATAGAGCTCTTCTACTCTCACTTGTCTGTATTTCCTGTTGGTGTTCCGATTTAGCAAGAATTCATAATGACTGTTACATGTAGCATCTAGATAGAGACTATTATATTTTCACGTCTTGACTAAAATTCCCGCTTCCCTCCCCCCCTTTTCCGCTCGGTAATAATCCCATTTTTATCTCTCTATATCACATGGCTCCGATAAAATTGAGAGAGCTTAAGTATCAAATTCAAGAGATTCTTCATAACAGAATTATTCGACCCAATATTTATCCATGGGGTGCCTCAATGTTGTTTGTTAAGAAAAAGGATGGGAGAATGAGAATTGTATTACTAATACGGAAAAATTAAATAGGTCACTATGTAAAAAGTATTACATTGCATTTTCCAAATTAGACCTTCCCAACTTTCTATTAAATTTAACATTTTTGGTGTATCACTTTATTAGCATCCAATTAAAATTCGGCCATAAGATGTGCACAAGGCAACATTAAGGGCTCGTTATGGGCACTATGAATATTTTTTGATGTCATTTTGTTCGACCAATGCGCCTGTAACTTCTTTGATCTTGATGAATTAGATGTTCAATCCATTTCTTGATTCATTTCTGATAGTCTTTCTTGATGATATTTTGGTACACTCAAAGCGTGAGGACTAGCATGTCGACCATCTTCGTTATTTTCTGGGTGTTCTTGGAAACAAAGATTGATTTCAATTTTTTATTAGTGTAAATTTTGGTTAACTTCCATCGCATTTTTGGGACATGTTACTTCAAAGGAAGGGGTAATGTTAGATCCTTAAAAGATCAAGGAAGTTAAAATTTGGTTTTGCCTAGCTCTTTGAACGAAGTTAGGATATATTCTGGTCTAGTTAGTTATTGCCGTCAGTTTGTGAAGAATTTTTTTTCTATTGTAACTCACTTGACTAATTTTACTAAGAAGGGGATACCATTTGAATGTCCTGAAATATGTGAGGAGAGCTTTCAAAAATTAAGATTTTCAGTTCTACCGCACCTATCTTAGAATGCCCGGTGAAAGGTAAGGATTTTATAATTTATTGTGATGCTTCTTGCTGCGGGTTGGGCTCTGTGTTAATGCATGAAAAGAATGTGATAGCCGACGGGTTGCACCAATTGAAGGTACATGAGTCTAATTGTCCAAATCATGACTTGGAATTAGCAACGGTAGTATTTGCCCTTAACATTTGGTGTAATTACCTCTATGGCATTAAGTGTGAATTGTTTACTGACCATCGTATTTTTCAGTATATATTTTCTTAAAAGGATATATACTTGAGACAACGGATATGGATGGAGTTATTCAAGGATTATGATGTGACCATACAATACCATCAGAACAAGACTAATGTGGTGGCATACACTTCGAGTAGAAAAGTTGTGTTTGTGATAGGTTGCTTTTAGGCTTAAACCTTAGCGTAACCAGAGGACCTTTGGCAATAAAAATCGAGAGACAATTAGAGCAAAGTTCATGTAGTTCTGCATCTCTAAAGGAGGGGTTGTTATCTAGTATTGATGTTAAGGACACATTTGTCGAGGAGATTAACAACAAACAATTTGAGAATGAAGATTTGAAAGAACTCAAAGAGAAGATGCCGAATAGTAATGAAGAAGAGACAACTCTTGATACAGATGGTGCACTTATGGTGAAGGAAAGATTTGTGTTCAATGAGTTGATGGATTCATACAAAAATTATTGGCAAAGTCTCATGGTTCACAATATTCTATTTATTCGAGTGACAATGATTTATAGAGATCTGAAACAAACTTATAGGTGGTCGGGGATGAAGGAATTTGTGGTGAAGCGTCAAAATTTCTAGCCAGTGAAGTATTAATATCAATGGCCTGCAGAATTAATTAAAAGAATGCCAATTCTGAAATGGAAGTCGATAAGAATAGCCATGGAATTTTTTGTTTGTCTCCCCAAGACCATGGTGAAGTTTGATTCTATAAGGTTTGTGGTTGATAGATTGACTAAGTCAGACCATTTTATTTTGGTAAAGGCAAATTATAGTGAGGAACAACTAACTAAATTATATTTGAGGAGATAGTGAGGTTGTATGTGGTGCCCCTTTCTATCATCTCAAATTGTGGTACCCTTTTTATTTCAAAATTTTAGAGAAAGTTACACTATTAACTGGGCACAAATCACACTCTTAGTACTATATTTCATCCCAGAGGGATGGACAAATTTAAAAACACTATTTAAGTGTTGGAAGACATATTATGATCTTGTGTGATTTACTTTGGAGGGATTGGGGATAAGTTTTTACCATTATATGAGTTCTCTTACAATAATAGTTATCCCTCAAGCATTGATATTGTACCATTTGAGGCAATATATTCTAGGGGATGTAGATCACCCATAGGTTGGTTTTGAGTTCGGAGATATGAAATCTTTGGGGGTCAACTTAGTGAAGGATGATCAAGATAAGGTGAGGAGAATTAAAGATAAACATCGAGACACTTAGAGTAGACAAAAGAAGTATGCAGATCATAAGGTGGGAGACATGGAGTTTCATACTGGGGAAAATGTATTTCATAAGGTATTACGCATGAAAGTGGTGATGAGATTTGGTAAGAAGGGTTAGGTGAGTCTGCGATATATTAGTATTTTTGAAACACTTTAATATGTAGGACCTATGTCGTATTGATTGGTGCTACCCCATAATTTTTCTAGTGTACATCTCGTATATCATTTTTCTATGTTGAAGATATGTCATTTTGACAATGATTATTTCATTAAGTGGGACTCAATCATGCTAGAAAAACACCTCAAATATACAGATAAACCGATTGTTATTCTTGATCATGATGATCATAAGTTAAGGACAATAGAAACTAAGTCTTTGAAAGTTTAACGGTAGCATTATCTAGTCGAGGAAGCTAATTTGAAGACTAAAAAGGACATGCGAGACAACTTTTAAGAATTATTCTCCGATTCAAGTACTACTTTGATCTTTCCTTATCCTACATTTCCTATGTTTTTTCACTTTGGGACGAGTAATAGGTAAATTGGAATTTATTGTAACACCTGACTTTTGTCGTTACAGAAATTCCAATGAGGGAAAAATTGGGACCGGAAAATCTTGTTGTAGTATTATGATTTCCCAATCTTGTCAAGATATGGTGGAAATCAAAGTCATCAAGGTGTAGGAATTAGAAACAATCGGGTTGAATAAACATGAATTGAATTGCCTTAATGGATAGATAATTCGTTAAAAAATCTGTAGAACTTTAAAGAATAAAATTTGGATAAGTATATCTACGGAAACGATCTTAGCGCTAAGGGAATTTTCTAAGCGTAGTGAATTTATAGTGTATTGTAAAAGGGGAATCAAAATTCCTCTTAAAAGGTTTTGTCCAAAATTGTGCGGTGGTAGAGAGAGAATGTCATTGCAGCGACTTTGCTAAAACGAGATGGGCGTCATTATGGTGGATGTGACGGGACTTAACAATTGCAGTTTGCAATGAAGGCTCACTAGTTTCAAAGTGGCGCTGTAGCGATGCTGCTATAGTTGGATGGTTACTGTTGTAGCGGGATGAGCTTGAGTTAGATCGTTAATTAAACCCCTAAACGACCTTATTTAGCACTTTTTTACTCTTAGAGATAAAGAACGACCCCTGGGATATTCTAACTCATTTTCCACCATTCTTGAGGCTAAATTTAAGCTTTACACTTTCTAAATTCTTTTTTTATTTGTATAATGTAATAGAATTGGTCAATATTGACAGGGAAGGGTTTTTATAGGTTCTATGGTATAATTTAGCCATATGTTGTCTAGTTTGATATTGTGTTTGATCTAAGGTTCATAGAATTGTTAGTAATTCGGGTAATTAGTGATTTTATATTGATTCGTGCTTATTATCAATTGATGTAGACTACGAATAAGCGGAAAAAATCTGGAATGGGGAGGGTTATGTCTTATAAGATTCAATCTTATTTCGAGGTAGGTGATGATTGTTATTTCATGATTGTATGATGTATGCATGTTCTAGCTTTATTATGATACTTGTATGTATATGAATATTGCAATATTTATCACACTTGTTGTAGGTGAGATAGATGAATTCTGTATGCATAAAATTATAACGTAAATGTATGATCTTGATGATACACTTTTGATTGTGATTGTGATTGTGGTATGTGAACAGAGGATTGTATTGACACATTCCTAAAAGATTACTTGGATCACTTGCGACTTTATGACATAAGTTTGGATTGGGATTCCATATTTTGGCACAATATTGGATCGGATTGCCACGTTCCCATATAATTGGGATCGGATTTCCATGTTTTTGCAAGCTAATTGCTTGGGTTTGGGTTTGATAAGCATACGTAATCTTCTTCTGCATTTTTCATCCGCCTTGCGTTTTCAGTTGGACATTTTTCCTGCAAAAAAACACAAAAGTTGTTTAAACTACTATAAAAAGTCTCTGTAAACACACAACTCATAAGTCAAATGCATTGAAAATACTGTGAAACCACGGTACATGAGCACCCTCAACTTTAATTCATTGTTTTTCCTCATGCGAAGAAATATGACTCAACGACATTTGTACAAAATTATACACTTTTAAGCTCCATAAATCCCGACTCTTTCTTTGATTTTGTGAGGGCTTGTGCTCTCAGGCTTGACAAGTTAACTTATGCAAAACCTATCATGACATAATACTTACCATGCAACAGACACTCTTACTGTTTTGCTTCTCACAAAGGTATCAATTTTCTGATACCATAATTAGTGCATTCACTTCAAAAGATTTCCTCATTTTTTACACAATGATTATGAATTTGGGTACAATGATCATTGTTTAATACTCACGCTCAAGAACAATTTCACATATAGTTAGTACTTTGCCATAGGTTTGCCCTTATTTTCACTGCTAGGTTAACGACACTAGACATTCCGATCATGGTAGGACTTTCTTGACTGGTAACGTAGGCTCAGGGTTAGTGTGGTATATTTGGTCTAAATTTTTAGTTACATTTTGTCATCCTTGACATCACTTCTAAGCTTCCTACCTATTTTCATGCCTTTGATACCCTATTTCTCTTTTCTTCTCTTCTTTGATTTATTCCCTTTTTGGATGTGAGTCTCACTTATTTTGCATATTTTCTCTTAAGCTCTTTTTATTTTTCCTTTATTCTTATTATTTCAATTAGTTATTAATTTCAACATGACACTCCTTTTGTTCACTTAATCTTTTACTTTCATCATCCAATTCTTATCATATACCCATTTGTGGGTCCGAACTCATAATAGTCACCTTCAACTTATGGCTTTGCCATTGGTTGAGGTAGACTATACCCGAATTCAGGTCAGGGCCAAGAGGGAGTCGTTTTCTATATTAGCCACTCTTAACTTAGGCTATTATGCTAAGTCAAGGTGCACATGTCCAATGGGGGAGTGGGTCTAAAGCAGTAGACCGGGGAGGGAAGTGAGTTCGTAATCAAAAAAATATGGTCTATTGTAGGGTCAACGTATTTAGATAAAAAAAGGAATAGTTTTTCATTTGTTTCATTTATTTTTAGGCTACATAGTGTGAGTGCGGAGGAACCAACAGGGCAAGTCTAGTGCAGGATAACCCAAGGTGGTGAAACTAAAGGGATAGCAGAAGGTGGGGGGCGTGGTGGCGTGTGGATGAGTGTGGTGGGGGGGGTGTTGTGCTTGGGTGGATGTGGGGTGGTAGGGGGGGGGGGGGGGGGGGGGGGAAAGCCAAAGAAAAAAGACAAACAAAACACTAAAAAAAAAAAAAACACGAACAAAACCAAAAAACAAACAGAAAAAAAACAAAACAAAAAACCAAAACAACCCAAAACACACCCACACACAACACATCACAACAAACAAAACACAAAAACACCAACCAACACCAAATACACACCATCATCCATAAAACAACAAAAAACCCACAACAATGTCCAACCAAACCAAATAAACAACAACAATAATATTCCACCACAATGAAAAAATCAAACAAAACAACAAAAAACACAAATAATAACACAAACCTACTAACACAACCACAAAAGTAAAGGAACAGAACATACTGTATTCTAACACAAACACACACATATTAAATATGCCCAGAACAACAAACTAAGAAAAATAACAAAAACAAACAACAACAAATAATGAAAAAAACATATAAAGCAAAAATTAGAAATATACAACATAAGTATAACCAAAAACAACATAAACAACAACACAACAAACAATAAAACAAATCATTACAATTTACCAATAATAAAAAATAAAAACATAAAAAAAAAAAAAACTGTTTAAATACTAAAAACAACAAAAACATAGAACAGTAAGCAAATACGAAATAAACAAAACACAAACACGTAGAACGGCCAAAACAAACAAAAGAAAATCAACAAACAAACAAAACACCCCACAAAAACACAAAAACAAAAAATATACCAAAAAAGAACGAAACCAAAACCACTCATTAACAAAAAAAGTAAGCTATACAATAACAATAACATGAAAAAACAACAACGAAATCATAAAAACTAAATTAAAAACAAGAAAACAACAAAAAACAAACTACTGAAACACAAAATAAACTACAAAAAAAAAAATCCCAAAAAAGCATAAATAACAAATACACAACAACAAAAACACAGCCAAAAAAGACGCAACACAAAAAAAAAAAAAAAGACAACAATCAAAACAATACAAAAAAAAAAAACTCAACCAAACAACAAAGCAACGGAAAAAAAAAAAACGAGAGAACTAAGACGAAATCAACAAAAAAAAAAAAAAAACAAAAATAAAAACATAAAAAACACCTAGGAAGATCAAAAGAAAAGAAAAAAAAACACAAAAAGAACAAACCACAACAAAAAAAAAAAAAAGCAAGATAATAAAAAAATAAAAAAAAAAAAAAACAAAACCCAAAAAAACAGCAAACACATAAACAGGAGAGGCTGGGGGGGGGGGTGGGGGGGGGGACATCCAACATAAACACAAAAGTAAAACAAACCAAAAAACCAAAAAACAACAAAAACAAAAAACAAACCGAAAAAAGACCAACACCAATCGTGGGTAGGGGGAGGGGTGGGGGATGTGGGGGGCGTGGGGTGTGTGTGTTGGGGGGTGGGGGGGGGGGGTGGGGTGGTGGGGGGAGCGGGGGTCGGGGGGGTGGACCCAAAAACAAACAAAAACCCCAAAACCAAACAATCCCCAAAAAGAACAAACAACACACAACAGCAAAAATAAAAACAACCCAACAAACCCACCACAAACACAAAACAACAAAAAACCAAAACCAGAAAAATAAAAAAAAAAAGGGGGTGGGGGGGGGGGGCATGTAATACTTCCTTTCATTCTTTTTCTCTCGGATTCTTCTTTTACACCCAGTTTTCTGCTCCATCACTCTGCATTTCTCCCAACCCCACCTTATCTCTCTTGCTTTACCCTTTTTCAAAACCCAACACGAATATAAGATATCAGCCTTCCCTTCAAAGTTTTATGTTAAAAGGTCATGCAATGGTGCCTATTGTGTACATCATAGAGCAAACACATTAAAATTATCTTAACCTATACATGCAAGCATTATCTAGGACAGGGTATCATTTTTATCAGCCATCATGCTTCAATTTTTTTCATGATTTTACACTTCTACAAACTACGACATGTCGGTTAAACAAAAAATTTTAAGTTGTCTCTTGGTGAAAAAGAACACCGAAAAAAAACTGCAAGAGATGATTCTGATTTGTGTTAGTTAGACTTCACCCTACAACTTACTTTCCGTTTACCCCACTACAAACAAAAATATTTTTCAACTGTCCCCTATGCAATAAAAGTTATGTAACAGGGTGGTAGTCAAATCAAACATGTAGCGCATACCGTCGAAGAACTATTAATACGCGGGTGGGTCCGGTTTCCAAGAACCTACAAGCTCATCACTTAGCTCACCCACAATACTTCCCACTTCAACCTCCGAAACATCAGTAGTGATCCTATCACCAATCACTGGTATATAACTGAATCCTCCAACAGCCATCACTAGTGTTCTACTCTAGCGTATCTCCTCATCAACCAAATAGGTTCTTCTAGTCCACTTATGAGCATAGGCTCTTTCTCTTTTTTTGTGCAGCGACTCATAACCAACCTTATTGGATTGATAGAGGGTGAACTTAGTATGCACACGCTTCTCAGGATGAGGCTCAGTAGGGATTTTGAATAATGTCTATAGAATTGCATCCTCTTCTACCTTAGTGGGAGCACTCTCTAGCTCAGCCCCCCTCATCTTCAATATGGAATATATATTAGATCGAAAGTTTGCAAGTGTATATGAATAGTATTGGAGGTTTCAATCCGAGTTTGGTCATGGTAGAACCAGCGGTGAGTGAAGGTCGCGGCTTGAACACGCAATCGAAGGGCGTCGGAGGCCATTTGCGTGACCGACTAAAAATTTTTTGATTTAGACCTTAATGGACACCCACTTCTCTTTGTGTTCCATAACCTCAGAAATGGATTTCTACATCCAAGGGTGAATGTGGTGGAGCAGGGTCGTCATCAGGCCTCTAACATCTACACCCAAGCTAGAGGGACCATTGTTTCATATGGGGGCATGGATCATGACGAGTTGGGGGGACGACTGGCTGCATGTGAAGAGGAGGTCGGAGTAGGATCAATCCCTTGTATAGAAATGTTAGCCTCTTGATCTACCTCCTCTGTGTCTGCTGGATTCTCTCTTAATGGCGGAACCTATATCATGGGCCCTCTATGTGGTGCTGCTACATAGGTTCATCCTTGATGTGACCTATATCAATTGTCCTTGCTGGTCGCTGGAGTGTATCACAGTGCAAAATTGGCACTCCTGCCTCCCTGTAGAACTGGAAGACTAGACATGGAAAGGGGTAAGTACTGAACGTCTTAAATGTCCTTTCGTGGATCTCCGCTATAGGCACCGGAGCAAATTCTATCTCTAGTCCAACAACTAGAGCTGCTGCCAATACCATCCTATCCCATGTGAGTACATTATAAGCTTTCATGGGTGATAACCTCTGTTGAACTAGTAGCTAAAAAAACTTAGCTACTAAAGTAAGGGTATCCTTCTTGATTAATCTTAGAGGATTAATAACCTAGTGTGCCCTCTCACTATCGTTCGCCAGATATTGAGCCAACAATTTCTTTGTCGACTCACAATGCTAAACACTCATACAAACCTCCCACATATAGTAAAATTCTGAAGTATTGAGAGTCTCATTTGAGTTTGTGGTTGGTCCTTATAGGAAACGACCGATAGTAGACTCTGATATGTCCACCCGATAGCCCTGAACTAGTGTAGAGGAGAGGGTCCTGTTTGGCAGGTTTAGCCCGCCTATTGAGCCTCAGAGAGTAGCTACTTAGGAAGCATAGAAATCCTGAATGATTTTCTCACTATAAGTTTCGATTCATCTCATTGAATTTGTGTAGATTAAAAAGGCTTCTTCGCACCTCGGAGACAGCGGTGGTAAATATAATGTGATGGACCTGCGCCGCTCCTTACAGTACAAAATGATCATTCACTCTATTTTTTTCTATTCAATATTTTTGCATCCCTATAAACATGGGATTGACCCTAAGCGCACCACCAATTAGTTTCATCAGTATTATTTGTGGTGGTCGATCTGCTTGGGGGGGAGGGGTGCAGACTTTGAACTAGGTTAGCTCATCGATGAGGTCTGGTGGTGGTTTGCGTACTTCCAACCTAAGTGGCTCCAATGGTGGAACCGGAGGAAAGCAGGGCTACTTTTTACCCAAACGATTAGGGCCCGACCCAGGAAGTGGCGAAGACTATACGCCAGGTAGCGGTCATTTCGTCATAATGGCTGGAAGTCACTCTCATTTGTGAAAGGTTCAATGTGCGCTCCTCAGTAGATTGGAAAAGAAAGGGACCTAAGCCAATGTGGTCCACCATTCCTAGGGGTTCCCCTAGTGACCATTTCTTCTATAGTCGATATTCAGGAACCATGAAGGACATAATCTAGGTCCTGCTCTGTGTTGGTGTCCTCGTTGATCAACCAATAGGTTGGGGTAAATGACCTGGATTTACCCCTTTTTGAGTATACTCTTACCTTTTCTGGGCCAAGTGTACCGCGGAGTAGCTTTTATCATCATTGAAGACTCAGGACACACTTGTAAAGCAATGAAACAAAAAAAATTGAGACCCAAAAATGCAGATAATTTCTACAGAGTCTATACAAAGAACACTATCGATGTCCATTTGATCAATCGATGGTCCGTCAATCATTCTGACACTTAGAATTATTTGCATGATTGTTTCCAAGAATGGTTTCTGAAAGGAACGATGGAAGAGAAGAACGGTCTAACAATCAATCGATGTACCATAGTTCACTCCCGTTATTTAAAACTTAGATTTATTTTAATAAAGGAGGAAATCAGGCACTCTCATAAAAACGATGAGCACACATAATGTTCCATCTATCAAACCATGTACTGTAGTCCACTTTTATCATTTTGGACGTAGGTATTTTTTAGGTGATTTGATTGTAAGACACCATCGATGATCCATCAATCAATCCATCGTTGTAGACGGGTTCTCGTAATTTTGGCCTGAGATAGAATGTAGGCCAGTACAACTTCAATTTTTAAGTTTCTTTAGTGATTCCTTTTTACACAATCAATTTTAAACATGCATTTTTAACACACCAAAATATGAGTTCGTCATTCCTAGAGTACGATTTCATAATGTTTTCATCCCAATTTTGTTAATTTACAGAAACCTATGTCGGGACTTTCATACATACTAAGACACACTATATTGTTTGACAAACTAATAGGATACACAATAAAATTCAATCATTCTTATAAGCATAAATAAATAATTTTTAGCATGCAATTTAACCTAATGTAGTCCCAAGGTAAAGACCTACTTCGAGATTCCTATTTTCAACTATGAACGATAATTCATGTTTGAGAGAAATTGACATACCTTTCTACTTAGTGGTGTGGTTGTCTGCACTTATGAACATTTAAGAAGTAGCCTACACGCTCGAAATTGATCATCGGTCGAAGAAGAATGAACAAATAGAGAATTTAGGGGAGAGAAGATTAGGAAAATGGAAAAAGTGATGGGACAAATAAGAGAGAAAGAGAGTTTATGTTTGGAGTGAATATGAAGTGGTAAATGAGGGAATTTAATAGAAGATGGAATAAATTTGAAAGGTAATGTGTTTTAGTATTACCAGCAGGTCGGGTCGGGTCACAGGATGATGTGGACCTATGAAACCCCGCCAACGGTCCATCGATTAAGACTCACTATCACTTCAAACATTGAAAAAAATTAAAACATACATGGGATCTACGGACACCATTGAAATTTCTGCAGATTTATGCTTTTGATTCCCGCGCATGTAACACCCTTTAGGCAATTTTTTTTTGTATTTTTTCTAGACACTTATGAGATACGGTCCCTATGCTAATCTCTTGCTAACACTAGCAGACTAACAATAAATAGAATAATAAAAAGAATAAAATATAACTATGACAATTTCTACTCGGAAAAACAAAACCTATCTTTGGCTAGAGTGTACACCTTGGGTTACCTCCCAAGAAGCTAACATAACAGCATGACCCATGCACCTTGATTACTAAGACCTCATTAAGATGATAGGCCTCAACCACTTCACGATCACTCTCTACATGCCCTGATATGTCTTGATTCTTTGCTCTTTTAATGTTAACTTTGCCCATTCCTTATTGTCAAACTCTACCACTCCATGTGGGAACACATTAGTGATGAGGAATGGCCTTTCCTCGTTGTACTTAAGTTTTCCAAGAAATAAGCGTAGCCTAGAGTTGAATATAAAAACCAAATCTCCAAATGGAATTTAGCTTTTAAATCTGTTGGTCATGGTATTTCTTCATCTTCTCATTGTAGATGGATTAACTTTCATAGGACTTTAAGAGAAACTCATCAAGATCATTCAACCCATTTAGTCTTTGGTCTGCTGCTTCAATCCAATCCAATTTGAGTCTTTTCATTTTCCACATCTCCTTATGCTCTATCTCGATCGGCAAATACTTAGCCAAAATTTTTTGCTAAAATTGAAAATATCCCTCCAATATTTTTAACTTTCCCTCCAATTTTTAATGGCCAAAAATAATAATTCATAAAACATTAATAATTAATAAAATATTTGTATGAAAAACGACACACTTCTCTCTTTGTATGATGAACTACACACTTTTCTCTAGAGAACTGAACATTGAGTTGAGGAAGAGCGAGCTGAAGCAAAGAACTTAAGATCTAAAGCTAAGGGCTGACGATTTGAAGCTAAGAATTGAAGAGCTGAAGTTACCACGATTTCTCTAATATCGAATTTCGTCAATCGTATGTACCTAATTCCTCATTCTTGGTTCATGAGTTTATAACTATGTTTTCATAATTGTATGTATAAGGCATTGTTGTTTTAATCACCATTGGTGATTTTACCTCAAGACCTCCAAGAACCAATCCTTATTCCCCAAAATAAATTCTTCCCCCACCGGAGAGACCAAATGTTGCTGAGACCCAGAAATATAATGAAGCTAAAAGTCACTCTACTCCGGCGAGGTTGTTTAAATGTCCTCTTCTTCCTCCTTCTCAATCAAAGCATATTAAAGATTTGTTGTTGACACGACATGGTAGGGTAAACCTAATTTTTTAATTATTCCAGAAGGAGATGAAACTTATGGGGCTGACTTGGATAAGA
This sequence comes from Solanum habrochaites, assembly GCA_027704765.1. Lineage (NCBI taxonomy): Eukaryota > Viridiplantae > Streptophyta > Magnoliopsida > Solanales > Solanaceae > Solanum > Solanum habrochaites. The sequence continues at coordinate 17,551,670 of JAKWJA010002499.1, forward strand.
GTTCTGTGTTTTCTAAGCATTTTGCGAGTCACGTATGAAATTTGGGAGGAAAAATGGGTAGAGGTAGAGGAGCATTTTATGGTAGGGGGAGGGTAGAGGTGGCACGAGTGTCGTAAGTTGTGGCGACGCCCCCGTCAGTGGGCAGGGGCGTGGCGTGGGGTGACGAGGCGTGATTGTGGATGACGTAGGGGCGCGAAGTACCGGAGCCAGGGGGGGGGTTGGCGGCCTGGGGGGGGGAGGGTGGGGGAGAGCGGGGGCTGACTAGGGGAGGCAGGAAAAAAGTCCTAACAGACCCGATGGGTTGCGATACTGTTCAGTTATTGAAGCACGTCTGAAGAGGCTGAACGTGCCCTAGAGGGGACGAAGGGGTGGTGTATGACGGGGGGAGCAGGGTGGGGGGGGGTGAGGGACGGGCGAGAGAGATGAGGGGGGAGGGGAGAGAGGGAGAGAGAGATGAAGAATCAGTGGTGGAAGGGGGGGGGGGATGGGGTTGGGCGTGCATGGGTGGGTCCGGAAATGAGAGGACCCTGCAATTCCCTTGTAATGTCACACAAGGTCCTCTTTCGCCTACGCCCAGAACGCGGAGGAGTGTCGGGAGATTGATGCCGACTCGTGCAGGGCGGAGGTTGGGGTGACGGATTGATTCGCTCGTTGACCGGACGGAGGTGTCTTATAATCCGTGGGATGGGGGGAAGGGGGGGGGAGCGGGTCGGTGATCAGATAGTGGAGGGATCGGAGGTGGAGTGATCGCTTCTCAAGGTAGAGTGGACTATCGACGGGGGGAGTGAGAGCAGGGGCCTGGAGGGGAGAGAGGGGGAGCATGAGGGGGGGTAGAGACGGTGGGGGGCTGGGGGTATAGTTGTGGGCTCGGGCGAAGAGGGCGGAGAGTGAGAGGGTGGGGGAGACTGGGGTGGGCGGGGAAGTGGGGGGGGGTCAGCGAGTAAAGTGGATCGGGGGGGGCAACGGAGGATGGAGGAGAAGAGTGAGGAAAAAGCAGTACGGGGGGGGGGGGTGGGGGAGGTGGGAGAGAGTCACCTGTGGGGTGCCTTCCCCATGGAGACCGTGCGAAACTTGTGTAGTGGGACTGTTGTGATGTGGGGTCGGTTCCGGGTGGTGTTGCACAGGAGTTTACTGTTAGGTGGGCGGGGGTGGGGTCGCGTGGGTCCGTGTTGAGAGCATTATTTCCTCGGGGGGTTTGCGGGCGGGGGGAACGGGCGGGGGCCTGCGGGTGCGTTTGCTGGAAGGCGAGGGAGGCGGATCTGAGCTTTTCTGGCAAGGGAGGCGTATAGCTTGCCCGCGGGCGAGGATGGAAGGGGGTGATTGGGAAGTTGTGCCGGCACGCGTTAGCCGGGAGTTTGGTATTACTTCATTGCATAGCGAGGTATACTCATTCGCGACGAAGTTTTTTTCCACTCACACATCACCTCAGTAAGCCCCACCGGCGCGATGGGTAAGAATGGGAGAGGAGGTGGGGGGAGTATACTTAGAATCTTTCGTCAGCTAGGAAGGGACCTTTGGGAGGGGTTGCGAGTCCGGGTTTCTGCGGGGCTGGGGGGTGATGCTGGCACTGAAGGGAGACGGTGGGCCGTACCGGGGGACTCTGTAGCGGAGGTTCAAGAGTCGGGGTGAGGGGCGGGGGAGTAGTAGTGGGGCAATGGAGTGAGCGGGGAACGCCTCGCGGCAACGGGCAGGCCCACCGGATGGTTTCTTTGGGTTGGGCAGCATGCAAGGTCTGTGGAGTCCGAAGGCGAGGGATGGAGGAGATCGAGCGGTAGTAATGGGGTGTCTTGTGGTACTGGGGTACGCAGACGGGGTGACTCTCGTAATCTGGTGACTGGGGGAGAAGACATTCCCGCGCCTCCGTGAGTCAATTCGGTAGTGATTCTGCCTTGGCGATTTTGTAGGTCAGAGAGGCCGCTCGCCAAGGGGTACTTGGGGGTCGCGGACCGGGCAGTGTGGTAGTTTGGGTGCAGGGACGCAGAGATGAGGGTCGGGTGGAGCTCACATTATTCCGGCCCCTTTTTCTGCCCTCCCCCCTCCTATATTTAACACGGTCCCCGTGGTTCCTCTACGATGCTTGCCATTTTCGCTCTTCCGTCAGCTGGCCCGCCTATATGCCTCCCCGCCTACGCTCCTAAGTCGCCGTCTGTGCTACGTTCCCTACCAGACTTGCCTCCCTCCTTGTCCCACCGATTCCGTCCATCTTTTTCTCTCACTGGTTTTTTATGTTTATTATTTATCATTATTTACGCCGTTTCTGGGTTATTGTATTTTTGGTTTTGTTATTTGTATACTCATTGTTCTGCTACTGTCAAGCAGGTGAGCATAACAGTATGAAAGTTGTTGCTAATGTCATTCCAAAAGCCCATGTCTCTTCTTCGCCTCTCTGTTTCAGTCCTTAATACATTGAAGTGTATTTTCATATTATAATATCTATAACGTATGATTGTTGAAGTGCGTGGTGGGAAAATTTTGTCAATTTGATAAGTCTATTTTCTTTGATTTAAGTTTTGTTAGGGTTTTAGATCTATTCTCTCTGTATGTGATGAACACCATTAGATTTTATGAGTCCATATTCTTAAGACTAGGTTCCTTATTATTTTTTACTAATTTTTTGTTTTGTGTTTAGAACAAATTAATTACTTTGGGGTTGTTTAAATTGATCAAATTAGGAGTTACAATTGAAATTCCACTATTTTTGTTCGATTAGTATATATCCTATACATAGTGAGTTCAATTTTTTTTTGTTCCCCTTCTACTCATTAATAGCTTTGCTTTAACTTGCATTGAACCTCTTTAAGGTTCATTTTTAGCATCAAAACTTGTTCTATGTCTTGCATTTTGTCAATTTCTTTTGTAATAAATGTTTTTTGGCCAAACAATCTGTTATATTGATATCACGAATTGTCTTATCCAGTATGAAATGTTTTGTTACAACTACTCTTTTGAGAAATGAAAAATAGACAAGACATTCCCTTTCCCTTCTTTATTTATATTTATCTACTTTAGCTAGTTTACCCTAACTATGATTGTTTGGAAAAAAGTTCAGCATATCAATTTGAGCTTTTTCTAAATACTTTTAATTAAAAAAAATTTAGGATTCTACTTGGTATATTTCAACCAAGAACAAATCGATGAAATCTAATCACCTGTCACTTCTCACCCACCAGATAAAATTATGTTGGTTGATCTTATTTTGCTGACCGACAGTGAAACCATTGAAGATTTAGCCTAACTTCAATGTATAAGTACTTTTTATTTTTGCATCAAACCTTCATAATCAAATCACAGACAAACACTTACTCAAGTCTTAGAGTGGATTACAGAGTAATCAAATTTCTAACTTATCATGAAATAGCTTTAGCAGGATGAAACTTGCTGCATATTTGAGGCAAATAATTTGCATTTAAAAACAAATAATGTTCAACATTTATCAGCACATGAATTCTAGGTTACTTCATGTATTGTAAACACGGAGTTCAAGATACCAGCTCTCCCATTTACTAAAAGATCATGCAGGCGTGAAAACTGGGTATGAGTTTGAGTTTAGTCAATTGAACAAGAACAAAGAAAACGATGTTGAGGAATCATATATATACTCTCCAATTATGCTTTTTTCTAATTTTACTAACTTATTATTTTATTTTGAATAAGAAGGAAAATGCCACTAATTGAATTTGAGTTTTTTTCCAGAAGTAAACACAATATATTGTAGGCCTTTTTACAGTTCGACTCGACCATTGAGTAGGCCACATCGCCCCATGGGGTTGTGATCACCACAACCAACTTCTTGTAAATCTTAAAGGGGGAATCTTGCTATTCATACTGGGACCAATATCACATAATGCTTCGTCAAAATTAATGACACGACTGTACAGGAATAGTGGAACGCACCCGGATCTTCTTATTTTGTACTATCCGATATCTGTTAGCACAATAGCACGGCAATGCTGCCATGTCTAGCATATCACCAAAGTGAACCGATCTTTTCTTTTTAACCAGATCTTTCATAAAACTTGGCTTAATGGGAATTTGTTCTAGAACTTGCTTACAAAGGGGACAATGGATAGAACGATGATTCAAAACAAAAAACATGTTATAAAACACCTATATTTACCATCCGGTCTTTTTCACTAATCTTTGAAGAACCGGGGGTGGTGGTCTAGGGAATGGGAGTTAACTGTGTATGGTACCTTCATCACTTTTTCCAGTTGTTATCTTCTACGTGACCACTACCTCTTACCAATTATACTGATCTTTCATCCACCTTCCCTCATAGACGGCATAGGTGGGTCAATGGATAATTCCCATCACTGAGTTGTGATGCCATACAGTGTCCTTCATTTTTTTGGAGTTGGACAATAGTGCTAGGAAGAGTGCACATTGCTAGTGTGTTCATAGTCGCTTGATAATGGGCCATGTGGAACTCAAGCTCCTTAATTGATATTGCATGTGTATGATTTGATTTCACAATACCCGATAAATCACTCCTCATTAACTCTTTAACCGTGCTCATCAATAGCATCGAACAACTTATACCCCAACATTTTCGCAAAAGATCCTCAACTCGCGCCATTACTACCTCCACCATCCTAGGGGATGTAACTTCACGATTTTCAGGAGGAGCATAGGCCCCTCCTTTATTTCTTTACAATAGTTACCCCTGGTGAGTTGTTGTCGCGATTATAATTTACATCGCGGTTGTAATTTCCATCTCAAACATAATTACCCTTACTATTATAGTTACCGTAGATCCTACCTTGGTTTCCTTTACCTTGGCGCCAATTCTCTTGATTAGAGCCTTGGGCACTCGGTCGGAAAATCCCTTATGCTCATTTACCGCATGGGAATCCTCCTCATAATAACATTTATCATTTTGTGTTGGTGGTTTACACAAGTAGTTAACTGCATTTATCTTTTGTACACCCTAGTGACATGTTCTAATACTAACCCAAGCTCAGCTCTCATCTGAGCCATCTCATCACGAATCTCATCTGTGGCTGGGTTGTGTGTGGACTGCACATCGAAGGTATTTCTTCCAGTATCTGACTTCCTAGTACTCCAAGCTTTATTATTCTAGGAGATTTTCTGTAACTTTTCAGCAAGCTCTCCATAAGTACACTCCCCGTAAGAACCACCCTCTATAGTATCCAATACCGCTTTATTATTATCATCATGTACCCGATATAAGTATTCCTTCAGTTACTCAACATCTATGCGGTGATTGGGGACACTTCTCAAAAATGAAATTATTCTATCCCTAGAAGTGCTAACTGACTCTCCTGGTAGTTCCACAAATTTTTTTACTATGTCTTTGTGATTTAGTTTCTTGGAGAACGGGGGGTTAGTTAGTGCGAAGAAAAGTCCTAGTTAATCCAGTGAAAATTGAGTTTATAAGAGAGCTTAGGAACCAAATAGCAGCCTATCCCCGTCAGTGAGAAGAGAAAACTCTTAGCCCTATGACATTCAATCCAAATAAGGCCTCCTACACAAATCTTACACACGTGCCATTACTTACTATAGGCATGGGATCCTCAAAAGGTAGACCTGAAAGTATACTTAGCAGGAGTATTTGCCATCAGAATACTAGTTACCCAAAGGTGTGGCATTGTTGGTTAGAGGGGCACCAAGAAGGTGGCACAAGAGGTGGCAATCAGAGTCTGCAATATTCTCATAGCCTCATAGTTATTCTTGAGGCGTGGAGTAGGATGTTGTCACCTTTGTGATTTAACCAGGATCATCGGGAAATAACTCACCATGCGCATCGATGTGGAGCTGGAGGTCTATTGGATCCATATCTTGATTACCCAAGTTTCGATCATATTGCATAGTGTACGATCTAGTTCGCTGATTCGTAGGGAGGAAACAAGGGTCTCTTCCTCTCCATGTATTTTGGCATATTAAGGAAGAGGAAGATATTCTGCAAAATAAAAAACAATAGAAAAGTAAAATAGGAAAATATTGACTAAAATAGTAATTAATTTTAAGTTAAACGGACAAATATACTTTCCGCGGGCAGCGGCGACCCCAAATTTTTATACGCTCAATACTTCTCATATCAGAAGTAAAGCAGTGCGTACAGTTAAAGAACAATTATCCGAGGTTGGGATCGTTCCCACGAGAAAAGGAAATAGTTCAGACTTAATATTTTATTCTATTAGTACTATTATTAGTCCAATTATTTTCTAGAAAACGATCAGTACAGAAAGTGGGGGTTTTATGTCTAAATTAATGAAATTATAACTAGATGAAAGTAAAACAACTAATAGATTCAAATCTTAGATCTTAATCATGAGTTAATTAAAAGTAATAGGGCTTAAGTGTTCCCACAGGATCCTAACCTATAATTCTAACTATAAACAAGCTTAACATAGTGTAGTCTGTAAAGTGATTATAAGTTATGTTTCGCTAAAGCCTTGTACCGGCATCTAGAAAAAATTTCACTACGATCTTGGTACGGAATACATGTGATGCTATGACTAACACTTACCTTTACCTAATAAAATGCCTGTATTCGTATTGACGAAGTGATTACAGTCGTACCCAATTAAACACTAGCCTATTAGAGGAGTATACACTAAATCGATGTTTATTAATTCTTTCTAATATCTACCTCCTTGGTCCGGCAAGTAGCATTAAGGCGAGTTTCTTAAAGGTCATTTGTTTTAAAAAGACTTCTAAACAAAGAATATCAATACATGCAAGACACTAGTCTAGAATTTGTTATTTAGTTATTTTTACCTCGTTAGTACCATTATGGAGTTAGTTTACAATGGTCATATCACACTATTCATCTATTTAATATAAGAATTCATGCACTTACTTTGATGAGAAATATAAAATCCAGAAATACTTGATGAATCATACAAAAGCGACAAACAATAAATTCCACAAAAAAATTGTGAAACAATTTTTGACATTAATCCTTGAATAATATGAAAGAGAACTACAAGATTATCCAAAAGTCTAACTACAAAAGAGTCTATTATTAAAGAGCTCTATCAAAGAGTCTAACCACAAAAATGAGGTTTTTGAACTATATAATAAAAACAAAAAGATAAAGATAAAAAGGATTCTAAATTACTTAAATCTGTCAAAACGCCCTGGCGGTCCGAATCAACGGAACATCGTGACGGACAGTCGTACAGAAGGGTCGTCATGACACTCCGTTGACCATTACTTCACAATTTCTGCTGTTGACTTTCTTACTTAACCCTCAACGGCATGGTGACGGCTGTTCAAGCACGACGGTCACGGAGGGTCTCCATTCATTACTTAAACTTCTTGGATATAGGGGGGTATGCGGAACTACTCTTGATCATCTGCATCGAACCAGCAGACGAACCGTCATGGCTCGTTTGTGATTGAGGGTACGTCGTGGACTTCCTTAATCCCACACTAAGTCAGACTTCCCCATCTTCATTTAGCAGCTTCACTATGATGCCACCTACGGACTGTCATAAGCTCTATAGGTGGTCTCTTCTGCAATTATTCACTCAGAAATTTCCGCGCTCATTTTTTGACAGATTTCCTGCAAATAAGGAGAAACTTACATAAAAATCAATACAAAAAGGCTTTTGGAGACACACTAAAATTAAGGGAAAAGAATTAAAAATATCTTGAAACCACGGTATCTCACTTCCTCTCTTCGATCTTCAATGCTAGAGTAAAGGAGATCTTAAGAGTAAAACGTGTGTTCTAAAGAAAAGTAAAGCGTCTTTCAAATAGGAAAGAAGAGAAAGAGAATTTTTTTAAAAATGTTTATTAATTATTTTTTTGAACAAAAATAATTTGAGGGAGAGTTGAAAATGTAGGAGGGAATATGATATTTTAGTTAAAAATTTTAGGACACACATTATATGTGTTGTTTTTACAATTATAAAAATCGGTCACATTAAAAGTGTAGTTTCCATTTGTTTCACACTGACAACGCTTATAAAGTGTAGCCTAAACTATTAAATGGTGTACTTTACAAGTGTAGCCAATATTATCGATGCCAAAATTTAAAATTATACCCTAAACTTCAAAAACGTTTCCAAAAATATTTTAGGCAACACTTTACAAGCATTGCTCAGATTTAGTGTGGCTGTAGGCTTAAAATGTGTAAAGTGACTTCTTAATCAGTGTTCTCCACTCCTTATGAACATTATACTAGTCATAAAATAAACCTAAATGATCTAAGGCCTTGGGGTTGTGCTTCAAATATTTATGATGGTTTTGGTTATTTTTGTTAACTAAGTACAAAAGGTAAGACAAGTAAATGAATATGAGCCTCCCAACAAAAAATTGAATTCAAAAGATGAGATAATTGATGAATTGGAGGATGGAAGTATTGTTGAAATTGTATCACGGGATGTCATATTTTAGAAAAATGATTTTCCCAGAAAATTTAAAAGATGAGTCTCTCAACAAAATATTGAATTCAGATGATTAGATAATCTCGCCAGATATACTAGATAGATCTTTGAATCAAGATATTGTTCTTCATCCAAGTGGGAGTAAGAGTACAAGAAAAGGAGTATCTTAACGATCTTATTAGATTGAGTGAGGCTTTAAAGAGCCCAAAAACGGATGAATGGTTACAAACGATGAAAGATGAATTAGAGTCTATGAAAATCAACCAAGTCTGGGATCTGGTTGACCTTCCTCAGGGATGTAGAACTATTTGAGAATCAATGAATTTTCATAGTTATACGCAAATCAAATTGGTCAATGAAAGACACAAATCATGATTGGTTGCAAAAGGTTTTACTTAAGAAGCTGGAATAGATTATGAGGAACTGTTTCACCTGTTCTTAAGTTTACCTCTACACAATTATTTTGAAAATTATTGCACGTTTAGATCGAGAATTACATCAAATTGATGTGAAGACCACTTTTATCAATGGAGAATTAAATGAGGAAATCTACATGGAACAACCAGTAGGTTTCATTGTTGAATGTCAATAAAATAAAATGTGTAAATTGAAAAGATTAATTTATGGCGTAAAACAATCTTCAAGGCAGTGGTACAAGATATTTCATAGAGAGGTAATGTTATTTGGTTTTATCATGATCGACGAAGACCATTGCATCTATGTGAAAACGTCGAATGAATATTTTGTAATTCTTTTTCTTCATGTAGATGATATTGTATTAGCTAGAAATAATTTGGAGTATGTGAAAACTTTCAAGTCATGGATTTTGAAATTGTTTGATATGAAAGTTATGAGTGAAGAATATTACATATTGGGTGTTCAAAAGAAATCGTTCCAAGAAATTTTTTTGTTTGTTTCAAAAAGCTTATATAAAGAAAATATTGGATCATTTTCGAATGAATAGTTGCAAATCCATGGATAATCATGTAGCTAGGGGTTAAACTTGAAGCCTTGAAATATTTCCAAAGAATGAAAAAGAAAAGGAATACATGTCTCAAGTTCATTATTCTAGTGATGTCGCAAATTTTTATGTATGTACGATGTGTACTCGCCCCGATATTTATTATGTTGTGAGTTCACTTTGCAGTTGTCAATCTAATCCGAGAAGAGATTATTCGAAAGCGGTAAAGAAAATATTCTGATACTTGAAGGAAACTGCAGATCATACACTTTACTTTAGTGGATCGGTTTTTTTCATAAAACTAATTATACGGATGTTAATTGGGTTGGTGATCGGAATGATAGAGAATCAACATCCGGTAACCACTTTCTTACGACATATTAGGTGGTTATTTAATGGAAAAGTTAAGAAAGCAAACTACACAATGCTTTCACCATGGAATGGCATGTGTTGTTTGTCGTCTAAATACCAAAAAGTGTTTGGTTTAAGGTTAAGGACTATATAATGAGGATTGACCAAAAGATTTTCTAAGGGTTCCCTGATTCTCTATTGTGATAGTCAAGGGACTATTGCATATGTTCATATCTTAAATGCATGTGATAGTATATTTAATTGAGAAATTGTGTCAAACAAGTTGGAAGATTGGCTTGCTCACACGAGCAATTTCTTCTAACATTGAAAGCGTCAAGAGATAAATTTTACCACAATGTTTAACTTGTTTTGTAAGCCAGATATGAGTCACTCTAAGGAAATAAGTTGAGGATCTTTGAAGAGAGAAACTTATATTAGACATTTAAAATAACTATCTAGACAAAAGTTCTATCAGATGAATGATTAGATTAAAAAAAGACATACGCACCAATAAAAGGTGAGAACACCATACCATGTGTTTTCGTACCATGTGTGCTAAGCAACAAATGGGATAATGAAAGAATAAGTACCTACTTGTTCATTCTGTAAGACCCTGAAAGTTACATTATCTTTAAATGAAATACCTCTGACCACTGATTGTTTCTTGAAGTTTTAGTCAGTGTTGCTACCTTAGAATGTACCCATGAATAATTTGCCAATGCAGTGCATGTCTAGTAAAGAAGTTAATTTGATACACATAGAATGGAGTAGAAGAAACATGTTCAAATTAAAAATCATCTAATTTGTATTTACAAGAGAGCTATTACACTGACCATCTAGATGTCTGGTGTTATTGTGCATGCAAAGTTTAATTTTAAACTTGAGTTCACCTCTTTAAGAGGATGAGAGATCAAATAAATAACTACTGAAATAGTAAATGAAGTCTAGAGTATTGTGAGTAATTTTATCCTCATATTTTTAGAGATCTCTTACCATATGTGATTGGATTCCTTTGTGTAGCTCATGCTTATACATTAATCTCTTAATGCTAACATGTGGTACAAACTATTTGTAGTATGAATTGATTGTGGTATTAATTATATATTGACTTGAGTCTTGTTAACTATATATGAAGTGGAAGATGATGGATATTGTGGTTAATGGGTCACACATGTAAACTGACTGGACCCTAATCATTTTCGATCTGACACAACCTATTTGTTTTTGTTATAGAAAATCAGATTAGATATAATCAGATTAAATAAAACAGGAATTTTAAAACGGAACAGAGTGGGATTAGTTAGAGACTTGATTTTATATGTATTGTCCCATGTTTCTACTAAAAATTGGTCAATAAGACAAGTATGAAGATACAAAACAAGAAAAGAGGAAATACAAAACCAAAAAAAATAATATTTAGTTTGTGAAATTCATCCTTAGCTTGATGGTGATTAAAGGTTGAATTTGGAGAAATTTTTTCCGATTAGCATTCTGTTGTTGTCAACATGTACATAACTTTGTTCCTGTTATGCGAAATTCTAATAATTTCGCAAAGTATTGGAGTAACACAAATTCATTAGTAAAAATTAGTCGTTAGATAATTATCAACATGTCTTGACTATAAAATGGTCTGAAAAAAACTTTGAGTTACTACAAAAGGTGTTTTCTCTATCCATATCGGTCCATATAAACAAATATATAACTACAAGAATAGCTTTTAATATTCCTTTTTATGAAGGAAGTTATAATGGAGTAAGAACAAGGGGAAGGAAGGGGAAATTGGTTGGAGCTATGAGTTAAAATGTTATGTTGTTTCCATCTTATAAAAATGTTAGTGTCATTTTCACAAATATTCCTACTGAGGTGATTTTTAATTTGTTCTCTTAAAAATTATTGGTTTGATTTATATTTTATAGAGCATTTAATAATGAAAAAAATGACCAAAAATACCTTTGATAGAAAAATCAAATTTGCGAGGCATAACTTCAATGACATTACTATATAGGAAATAAGTTTAATGGCACAAGTCATGCTATAAGGCACAAATTATATCGCATGACAGAAGTAAAATGACAGAAGTTATGCAACAAGGCTTAAATTCAGTGGCATAAGGTATGCCTTGAAATTATTCTCCATGACACAAGTTAAATTATGCCCTAGACAAAGTTATCTAATTGAATATTTACATCGTACAAAACGTTGCCCCAATAAAAATATTCTATAGAAAGATCTACATTGCAAAATCAGGTCTTAGTTACTTTGACCCGCATTTTTCATTAAATGAACAAAAAACCGCAAAAATTAAACATCACTAGAATAGGGAAGATTTGTGCAAAGCATGATTAAGGATTACTCATTTTAAAAAAATGTATATGTGGTCATAACCCAAACAAATGATTGACCTTTCCACCCCGGGGATTCAAACATATTAAATGTTATCTTCATCACATAATTGAATTTTATTCTCCTTTTTCTCTTTTGAATAAAATGCCCAAACATGATATTATTTTTATTTCTCTTTTCCTTTTTTTTTGTATATTCATTTGAATATTTTTTGAAGCGTGCATTATATGATATGCACCTAACTATTCTTTGTAGTTCGTTTATGTTGTGTCACCACACATATCAATACACTATTACTTCTCATAATGAGTTGGTGCCCAATCCCACTTTATTAATGTCTCAAATGATAGTCAATAGAACATGTATGCTTCGATTAACTGTCACGATCGGAGAGTACCCCCTATTCGTAATAAGCGTTGTCGTCCTCGTAGAGGCCATAAACAATCCCTTATCATAAATTATTGCATCATAGGTAAAATAAAATATTGAAAATTAAAACTTTTTTTTCAAGTTCAACTTCACTTCACATAATCTAAAATAGATTACAATTGTATCACGCGACATCTAACATAAGAGTACAATATTTTGTACATAGCCCTTACATCATTAAAATATGACTCATAAGAGAATGAAACACAGTCCATAAAAAATAGGAAATAGAATAATTTCATTAAACGTAGTCAAAATGATAAAAGATATCTTTATAAGCTTTGTCCTCGGACTTGAGGAAACGGATCACCAACTTGGAACATACATAGATTATTTGAGAAGAAGGAAGAACCTCAATGGCGACGAAAGGAAAGGGAGAGAAATAGAAGAAATATGGGTGAGTGAAAAAGAAAGGTGGAAGAAGGGAGAGAAACATACAAAATATGAACGGGAATGAATAAAAAATTTGGGTTTTTTACAAAACATGCACAAAAGGAATTAATGTTATTAAAAGCACAATAAGGTACTTAAATGCCTTTATGAACGTTCCAAGAACATATATAATGTCATGCCCCGAGCTAACCCTGAGACGCAGACATGGAACCCAGGAACTAGATCCACAAGTGATCCCACACTAACTCTCTTTGCATGACCATAAGCATAATAAAGATTATAAACTTGTGAGAAGCTAAATCATATTTAAAATTAAAATATGGGTAATACTCATATATTATAACTAAGATGTATGAAAACTAATGAGTTTAATATAGAGATGATATTAACTTAATACTAAGTTGAAACTAACTATGATTGAAAATAGCCTCTTTTTGACTAAAAATGGTGGGACGTGGCCTCAACTAACTCTATCGAAACTTGTATCACTCCGAAAGTTCAAAACCTAATCTACAGACTCACATGAGTGTCAAAGGTTTATAACACTATTTTAAGGACCTAAATAAGGTGACTAAGTAATCCAGGAAGTTTTATAGTCAAAACATCAAGGAACGTCATGACGTCTAGAGACTAGTAAGAAAAGTGCTAGTGTGCCTTAGTGAATTTGAAAGGGTTTTAGGAGTCAGAATTGAATGAAATTAGGTGGGAAGGTGTTAAACATTTACTAAAATGAGCTTAGTCTCGAAACGTTCAGGTACGACTCCTCAAAGACCAACCAAAGGGTTCTTAAGAAGGATCCTTCCATTTCCCCCAAAAAGATGTCAATAGAAAGTGTCTAACAAAGGTGGAAGATGATGGGGCATCGATTTCCTCCGTCGATGGTCCCTTTATTTTTTTTAAAAAAGTTTCCAAAAGAATGGTCTCTGATCGAAACGAAGGTTTCCAGTATGGTAGGGGAATGGTCGTCAACTAACCTACAACCCTCTCATAGGTAAGGCCTGCACTTTTCTTGGAAGTTTTAATTTGGTTCATTCAATTATGTTATTTACTAAGGGTATTAATTAGGGATTAGGGGGTGGTTAATTATATTGTGTAAGTAACTATATAACCTACCCTCTTCCTAAACACAACTTTACACCTCACAATTTCAAAATTCAAATTGCTGTTCCTTCACTCTACTATGTTTCTGCCCAAAGATGACTCCATTGAAGGAAAAGTCTAAGTGTTTAAGGGAAGATAGAAGACTAATGTTCTCCGTGAATCTTCAAAAAATATCAAGGCATGGGAACTTTTCACCTTTGGGATTTTCCCCCCAAAAGGTTCTTCAAAAATTTGTTTTCAAATGATGATTTCATATGAGTTTCTTTCTAATGCGAATTTGATCTTCGAAATTGTAGTTTATTTTTTATTTTGGTTATTCTGGTTATATGATGTTGTATTAATTTTTAAGTACATTGTTTATTGAAGAATTAACCTAGTGTGTTGAATAGATAATGAATTGACCCAAATCCCTAACCCTATGTGATGAACTCTTGTTGAATTGAGTAGTATTGACGCAAGTGAGTTACTTATTGTGTTAATTACTATTGAATGATATTGTTACACGTATTTGTTGATGAAATTTCATTGGTTGAAGGTAAGAGAAATGATGATCGATGTTGAAGGAGATTTTTGTAAGACTTTTGATATTAAACCTTTACTTACATTGTGATGTGATGAGTTTTACTTGTGGATGATAGTTTAAATTTATTAAGAAGTATCGGGTGATCGAAAGATAGAGAGGTTGTTTTGGATGATGATTGGCGGAATTGAAATTTCTTGATTATGTGAATTGTGAGATTATGCTTAAGATGTAATGATATAAGATTTGTTATGAATTACCTATGTGCCTTATGATGATATGATGATTTTAATATGCTAATCTCTCATGTGAGGGTTGCATTGAAATGATTTCTCATACTATACCTAATGAGATAATGACTATTAATATATAAAGGGTAGACCCTATGACATAAACTAAGCTATGATTGTTAAAGAAAGACATTTCGAAAAGGGACTCTATCTTATTACCGAGTGAAATAGTAGTGAGGAGTGTCCCTCCCAAATTAGGGAATGTAGGTTCACTATTGTACTCATGAGATTGGAGACAATAATTCAAGGTTCATAAAGGTTCCAACCATATTCCCTAGTTCTTGAACTATGTTTCTTACATATATATACTAGCTAGTGTATCCACCTAGATGCTATGTTCATGTTTGGTTCTACTTTTACAACTAGACCACCTTCTTTCGGTGAAGGGGTTTTTTTTTTTTTTTTCAAAATGACACCGGATTCAACTTTAGTCAGGATCTATGTCGCAAGAAGAAAGTGTTCCAGAAAGTAAAAATAAAGTAAATAAAGTGAGGACCAACTCCTCTCCTTCAACAACCCCCGAACAACGAATCTACTCTCCCATTCTCTAGCTCCCAATGTCAGGCACTAACACTCAACTCCCCATCTCCTCGCACTTCCTTTCACGACTTAACGCCCGCTAATCCCATTTTCTACATTGTGTGTCCTCTTAATCCTCCCACCACTCTCTTTCTCCCCACCACCCTCTACCCCCACTTCCACCCAACTTCTCTAACTGTCTCGGCTTTTTGCATCCCCTTGTTTCCCCTACCACCTTTGTCTTACCTCATCAGCTACTACAATGACTTAAAGAGTTTGACTTAGTCAAGGTAAATAAGACTCTACCTATACATTGCACAAGTTGACCTTGAGGGAAGTCCAAGAATGATTTTCTTATATTCTTTATGAAGTAAATGCTTTATATATGTTGACTTTACATGTTGATGATACTATATGATGTTTGTTTCATTTATGATAATGCTATTGGTCTATATTGCTAAATATGATGATGAATTATATTGATGCCATGCTATGTTGAATTAGACATTACTTGTGATCCTTCGTTAAGTTGGTTGAGTAAGGTTATGGGTCTTTTCTTTGTCATTGCACTTGTAGGCCTAGTGATGAGTTATAAGCAAAGGTCGTGCTTATGTTATAATTTTAAGAATTCTTATACACGTTAACTTAACTACACTTGATCATGGTTGGTCTTGTGTTGTACATGCTTATGACTTTATGATTATGTGGTTGTTGGATTGTATGGTTTTTTTGTGGTGCATAAGGCTTTACAAATCTAATTATCATGCCTTTTATCAAATTCCCCCATTTATCATGATTTCTTATGTTTTATGTGCATGTTCCTATACTTAGTACATGTGCTGTTGCTAGCCCAGTAGTATTTCATCACTTTCCCCCAACATTAGGTCAGGTCGTGAAGGGTTTTATGGACCATTTGAAAAGAATTTCTTTTTGATAATTTATCCAAGTGTAGGTATGTCCTCAAGATCCAAGGATGATACCTTTCTCATTCCACCTATTTAACTTCTATAGTCTATGGACATTTGTTTCACCCTTGTTGGTTAATACATAGTTATAAGTCCTAAATGACATTTATACATTTGTCTAAGGGTCTATGCCCATATTGTTCTATTCTATTTAGATGGTTTAATATGAGACATCCCTATTAAGACTATATGGTGTATGTTGTCTATATGTGTCCATAAAAGTAGAAGATTATGTAAGCTTGTTATTACGAGGAGTCTAAGTAAACTCCTTATGTATATACTATGTGTAAGCGAGAGGTCTATGTAAACCTCATGATGTAGATGTACATAAAAAGTTTTAAATTTCAGGAACTTTTAACTGTAAATATAATAATGAATGATAACAGGCTAGTCTTACTCCTCTCCGAGGATGAAGATGTCGTGTACGTCATGGTGTGGTCCCCGAATGTGACAAAAATAAAACTAAAAGACTAAAAAAGCTAAAATAAAAACTTATGACTATTGTCCTTATAGAATGAGGACTCACCACTTGTTTTGCTGAACTTGAGATCCAGAATCGATCCAAATGTGATCTGGATATTCATAACCTAAACCTATATAACGAGAAGATGTAGTGCCCGTATGCGTCAGTACTTGACAGGTACAAAGCTTGCAGAATATAGTAAAGCTGAAATAATACATAATTGAACAAGCACAAAAGAAAGTATAATATTCTGAACATGATATACTGAATGCTTATCTAAGAATGCAATGACCAAATTTATAAAATGTCTAGACTGAATACTGACGGAAAAGTAAATATGGTCAATACAATAGAGTCTGGCTGAACTGTGGGATATACTAATAACCGCCAATAAAATCATATCAGCTAAATGTGGAGTCTGAATTATACGCCTTACCGAGGGGACCAAATATACCCTACCAACGTAATAGAGGCCTGCTGGCGTGATTATTGATCTGATACCCACAAAGGGAATTTACAACCTACTTGGCTAGTAGTTCTCGGGCTATTCGCGTACACTGAAGTTCTTAAAAACCCGTGTCTATTACTAGTAACGAAATCAATAAACTGATTGAATTCTAGGGACCTAATTGTTGAAATGAACCCACTAGTGAAATAGCCATACTCGGTGATGGATTTTATGGATAAATCTTCCGATTTCGAGGCTGGAAATGATGGAAACTTTGTGTGTTCTTAAACTAAGGTTCTTGACATTTTTTTCCACTATAGCCTCTATTTTTATAAGTTTTTATTAATGATTTTAACTTAGGCAAGTTCCATTATGTTTCTATGCGTATACTGACTAAAACATCATGATTTAAGGTCTAAAGGACGTACCTTGGGGGCCAAACGAAGAAGTAATAGACCAAAATATCCCTGACTTATAAGTTGTGAATTAATAACTAAGTTGAGTGACGGTCTGTACTAGTCGATCGTCGTTTGTGCTTGAGAACTAAAAGTTAGCTGGCAAATCCACACAGACTATTGATGGACCGTATTTGACTGACATCCCGTATTTATTAACCATCATTCATGATTGAGAACTGGAAGTTATATGACCAATTGACGAAGTAAACTACCGGAACGTAAGTAGATTGATGGTCTGTACTAATCAGCTGTCGTTCACAATTATAAACTATAAGTTAGTTGGCCAATAGACGTAGACAACTAATGTACCAGAAGTCAGCTGATGGTCTGTACTTGTCAAAGGTATTTTGTGACTATGGAGTAAAAGTTGATTGGATTATCGATAGAGTTAAAATACAGACCTTTAGGCGACTGATAGTCCGTAGGTGGCTCTGTTGCTAGAACCTGCAACTTATGAAAATCTCCATTTTTGGTATTTTTTTGATACGGGTTGTTCCATTATCTTTCCTTTGGGACTATTCGTCCTCAAATGAAGAATAAAATAGCTGAGTGGGAGGGAGAAGGTTGCAATCCCTACAACTAACACTAAGAACTGAATTTCTGAATGTACTTAGTACCAAGAACAAGCAAATATGTTGAAATGCAGTAACTGAAGAACATGAGCTCTAAAGACTTACCTCCCATCATAGGCAAAATGAAAAGAACTATTAATTCAAGCTGGAGTGGAATAAAAAAGAAGAGGTAAGGATATTTTGTTTTCATGGTTGCTTCTGCATTCCAAGTATCTCCATTTGCGAACTAATTCCTCCACAAAACCTTGACTGAATCCACTTCTTTGTTTCTCAACCTTCTAAGTTGAATTCCAACGATATTAACTATTAAATCCTTATAAGAAAGACTATCTTTCACAGACACTCTCTAATGACACTAAAAAGGCTGGATATCCGACACACTACTTCAAAAGTAAGATGTGGAAAACCGGATGCATTGTTTCTAGTTCCTTGTTGCTAGTTCTGCTGGCAACTCTTACTCATATTCCTCTTTGACAACTCTTTTCAAGATATTGTAATGGCCTACATATATAGGACTGAACTTCCCTTTCGTGATAAACCTTATCACCCCCTTCATAGGTTACATTTTCAAGAAAACCCAATCATCAATTTTGAACTCTAGTTCCCTTTTCCATACAACTGTATAAGATTTCTGAGAACTTTGGGCTATCTTAAGTCCATTTCTAATAGGTTGCGAATTTCTCCAAAGAATAATGGATGGAATTTGACCCTATCAAAGTTGTTTCATCAACTTCAAATCACCAATAGAAGATCTACATCTACGCCCACACAATTCCTCATTAGGGGCAATCTAAATTCTCAAATGGTAGCTATTTGTAAGAACCCGAAAATGACTATGCTAAGTAATGCCTAAACATAAATATAATGCCTAGATAAGACAAGATTCACACAGATTGATGCGCGTGGAACAAGACCTCTTAAACAACCCTGCCTCCACCACCAGCCAACTTGGTTATTTCCTCCATGTAGGGTACCACCTGCATATTAAGATTCACCCGTGAGTCTAACCTTACATTAAATGGGGTAATATTTAGGTTTGGAGGTCCTAGTGGTAATGGTATTTCCAAGATAGGGTCTTTCTGTATTACTCTAAGTATTTTAATTATATTAATTATTACTTAGTGAGATTTTTTTCGGGTAGGGTTGACCCTAATTGACCCTTTTTCACGAGCTGAGCTCTATCCGGGTTCGATCCTTTGGTAGAAGCAATATCAAGTTGAATTAATTGGTATATAATTTTGTTGTTTAAGTATGGGAAAAATCATATTTTTTTAATCTAAAGGAGTCCTAGTTTTACTAATTCTTCTGGAAGAACTTGTACGTTAAAACATAAAAGGAAAACTAAAATAAAAATGAAAAGCGAAAACATTTTTTGAACGGTTTGCACGTGAGGTTTCGTTGCAGAAGCATTGTTTTTAGTGGGAGTTGGAAGCACTGAAGATCAGGTATGAAAGGTGTTAAATGACAAAAATGGTATGTTCTTTCTTCCTCTTGGTCCCTTTCCCAAGATACCCCTAAGATTAAGTCGAATTCTTTTCCGAAAACTATGAATGTTCCCATTTGCATGTCCCTGACACTAGCTCCCATCTATTGTTTTAGGTTGGGTAGGTTTGTTGGTAGAATTTAGGAATGCAACATTTTTTTGAGATGATCATGTTCATGTATGTATATTCAAAATTATGTGATTATAAACGTGTGCAATGTGTGTGTGTGGCCGTGTCTCGTGGTCTCGAAATAGAGCATGAAAATGTTACGAATTGGAGTATGAAAATGGTTTGTTAAATCCTTGTGATTTTTGTTTGAAATGACTTGTAAAAATGCATGTAATAACGTACAAAATGTCCAGCAAACATTCATAAAAATATAATGTACAAAGTATTAAGAAAAATTGACAAGAAATGATGACCAAATTTCCAGAAATCTAGAAATTTGGTCTCTTCTAGCATGGATGAAATTTTTGTTATTTTTTTAAAAAAAATTTATGTGTGAGGTCATAAGGGATTGTACCCAAGACCTCACTATATGAAAGCTACTGAAAATTCAATAATAAAATTGAGGTTAGGAGGAATAGAACTTGGGTCTTAGCAGAGTAAGATAACTTAGAAAATAAGTTAAAAGAAATGAGGCAAATGGTATTCGAACCCATGTGTCATTGGACAAAATTAAGCTCAGTCTATGCAAGAATAAAAATAAATAAAATGAGGTGGGTGGATTGAACTAACAACCTCTCATATAAGTGAGAAAATAGGAGAAAAGCTAAAGGAAAATAAAATGAGGCTTTGAAGGATCGGTCCCACACCCTCTTGGTCTCAAACTAAAATGGAGAGAAAATAAAAAAAAGGATGTGTAGGTTTTCGGAATCGACCTCAGGTCCCCTAATGCCAAAATTTTAAATCAAAATTAATACAAGACTAAGTGTTGCTCAATGGATTTGAAACAGAGTTCCCTTGCCCAACTCCGTATTGATACATAAGTCTTACGTGAATAAATATTTAATGAATGCCACCCATAGAGATCGAACTCGAGACCTTGGAATACTTACAAGATTCATAAGTCTTTTACGAAATAATCTTAGGTAAGTATGAGTCACTTAGACTAAATATGAATGAAGCCTCATGGCTTGTACATATAGGTTCATAAGTCAAGTGTACGTTTACAAATAAGTGAACTTAAGATATATGTGACGAATGATGTGACCCCTGGAGGGTTAAGTAAGAGTGTGAACCCACTAAAAGACCAAGTGCATTGGCATATGACGAAATGAACATTCACGTAAAGGGGTGAGTAATTATGAAACAAATATGTTAAAGTTAATGAATGTGGTGACAACATGATAAGAGTCTAATATGAAAGACAATATCAATCTCAAATGAGCCTAAAAATGTTACCAAAAAACGTACTCACCTATGAGAGTGTAAGATTAATAAAGAGACCAGTCTCTAAGAAAATTCTAATGAAAGTATTGAGATTCTTGCACACTGATTATTAATGATGAGATGAGGAATCATCCAATAAGAAATAATTCCCTTATGCTAGGAGCCAACTTCTATTCTGTGTTAGATGAATGTAATGGAAATTTATACGGAGCACCGATAGGCTAGCTATGAGTCGTGATTCCTTTTTTTGGGAAGGCAGAAGTTCGTGTAAACTTATGGGATAATAATGTCCGTTTCGATGGTTATTGTTCTCCCCTATATTCCGTCTCCTACACTTCTTCCTGACCTCTATCCTATGCAAGCAACATAGGAGTTCTCGCAGGTTTCAATTCCCTTACGCTAATCATGTTTTGGTTTCACTTTGGTGGTTGATGCCTGCCTCTTTTCAGTTTGGGGTAGACACTTTATTTCATGGGCTCACAATGTATTATGTAGGTTAAGTTAAGTTTCCCAAAGAAAGATGAGGCCAGCCTCAGTTAATGTACACTATTAAATGAATGATACCCATAGGTTTTTGGATAGTATAATCAGCAGGTGAACTAACTCCATATATACACTGGTCATTCTTTTGTCCGTGCCCGTGAACCTGGATGAAAATATTAAACAAAATCCTAGGTATAAAAATAATGGACCGAATGAAAATGAAGTAGTATGAATGATGAAGCATACTATTGTGTAATGCTAAAAAAGGCTTACCAGTTGAGTCGGATATGTTGAGCCCTCAGTTGGGAAGTCCTAATGTTAAATCCTGATTCCAAGGTCTTTGGTATAGAATGGATGTATGTGTAATATATGTGTGTGCTATAAATCAATAGTTATGTTTTGTGGGTAATAATGAAAACAACTCATACTCATAGCCCCTTCTCATAGCATACTTTCCTAATTGATTTTGAAAGTCCAATTGACTGGCTCCATATTCCTAATCTTAGTAGATACTATATATCTTAATCAGGCGTGACTTGGTGTGTACGTGCATACAAACCCCCTACTTAGTAAGCAAGTGTGTACAAATTCCATACAATATCTCTACTTTAGGTGGCCGTTTGCAGTGACACTAGAGCTATAGAGAATGACGTTGAAACTATCCAAGACGTGTAGCTTCGTCCCGTACTTAGTAGGGCCCTCATATGACTTCGAGATGATTATCTTTTTTATCTAGCTTAGACGTAGGTAGACCTAGTGGAGGATGTTCCACGCGCGTTCTTCTTACACTCATTTTCAGACATCGTGTTGGTGCCATTTTGGCAACTTTATATTAATGTAGTTCTGAACTATTTCCTTCATTTGAATATCTTATTATTAGATGGTTGTTGTGAACTGATGTTATATAATGCAATTCTTACTTCGAAGTCTATATATACTTCAAAAAAAAACTAAAGTATTAAATTTTCCTCTATAATTAACCTATACTTGTAATGAGGACGTATGTAGGCTTGTCTACGACCTCAAAGAGGTCAATGACGCCAGTTTCAGCTAGGGTTTAGACCTTGTTCGTGACAAACGTGGTATCAGAATATTAGTTTTAATTTCAAAAATAATAATGATCAGATCAACCACATTAGGTAGTTGCTTTGTTATGATAGTGAAGTTCACCACTACCATGAATTAGATACTGCATGATGCGTATGAAATTTCCCTTTTTCTTATCTTATTGTGCTTTCCTTAATGTATGATTTCTTGGTGTTATTAGCGTATCTATCATCAATTCTTATTTTTTCAGAAATTGAAAACAGTGGGGAATGCTGGTCAGGGAAGAGTAGGAGCAGCTGCTGGGGGAAACCAAGTTCCACCCCACGCTCCAGCTGTATGAGTGGCCATGCCAGTTAACCCATGGTTGACTGATGGCGGGGTGCGGACCGCTTGGTACAAATATATAGCCATACCATAGTGCAAAAATAGCTCAGGCTATTACAGCCCAGAACAACAGACATGAGCTTTAGCGGGAGAATTCACCAGCCCATAACATGGCGAACAGGTTGTGATATTTTACGAGGATGAATCCTCTAATCCTTACATGATCTAAGACTATAGAGGATCCTCAAGAGTTTGTGGAAGGAGTTCCAGAGATTATGGTGGTAATGGGGCCACGGAGATTGAGAAACGGATCTGGCTTACTACTATTTGAAGGACATGCACATGCTTTGGTGCAGATTATGGTAAGGATAGTAAGTTTGGGGAGGTCCGATCCATGGGAGTTGTTTAATAAGACAGAGCTTATTTTATGGAGAGGTTCTTCCCTAGGGAGAAGAGTGGGGCTAAGGTTGAGGAGTTCATCAACTTTAAGCGGGGCTCGATGACTATCATGGAGTATTCCTGAAATTCATAAAATTGTCCACGTATGCCATTTCCCTTGTGTCTAACAGCAGGGAAGAGATGAGCAGGTTCCTTAGAGGAATCTCAAAGCACTTGGTGGAGGAGTGTAAGGCTGCGATACTCCACGACAGCATGGACTTGTCCAGGCTGATGGTGCATGTCTAGCAGGTTGAGTAAATAAGAAGAAGAGGAGAGAGAATGAGGTTCGGAAGCCTACCCTTCTAACCTTACAGGACCCCAGCTGTGTGGTGGCATGAGCACTTTTAGAGTTCGTGATCAGCCTATATTTAAGAAAGGGCATCATAGTTCAGGGAAATCATACTCATCAAGTAGTGCAACACCCATAGGAGGGAGACCCGAACTCAAGAATTGAAATGAAGGTGATGTGCAGCGTCTCCTAAAGGAATGTGGAAAGTGTGGTCATATTCATAGTGGAGAGTGTACACTATGCACAAATGCCTGCTTCAGTTGCAGGAAGAACAGACATATGGTCAAGGACTGTCCGCATAATATGGGCTAGGCTGAAGGTAATGCTCACCCTAGGCCTAATCCCAGAATGCTGCTACAGCTGAGCCTTCTAAGAGGAACAGATTCTACGTCGTGCAGGCAAAGAGGAGCACGAGAATTCTACGTATGTGGTCACATGTATGGTGCAATTTTTCTTTACTTCTGTTTATGATTTACTTGATACAGGGTCTACACTTTATTTTATGTCTCCCTTGCTTTGTCTTACTTTAGAAACACTACATGAGGTTTTGCATGACCCAATCATAGTTAAAACTCACTTAGGAGAAAATATAAGAGCTGATAGGGTTCATAAAGACTGCCCAATAGTAGTTTGTGGAAAGACTATGTGCGGACCTTGTTGCATTTACACCACATGTATGAATTCGCCTACTACACTTGGTAGGACTGGCTCCATATAATATTTGCCTTCATGGTTTGTCCCGTAGTAAGTTGTGAGATTCTTTTCTCTAAATAAGTAGAGCTGGTTTTGGGAGGGAACACTTTTAGTCGTTTCAAGGCCCCTTGATTTTGAGACCTTAGATCAAGAAATAGTCAAAGATTATTTGCCTTCTTGTGAGTGTCAATTATCTAGATCAATGATATTCCTTCCCATAGACATGTGTCCTGTAGTGAGTTTAGTTCAAAGACGTTTTCCCAATGGTTTTTTCTTGGAGTCCCTCCCCCTACAGAGATTGATTTTAGTATTGACCTAACTCTCGATACCAACCAATTTTCAATTATCTTTTCCGACAGACTGGATCACTTAGCTCAAAGAATTGGAAGCTACATTACAAAGATCCTCACGATAAGGTGTCATTCAGCCAGCATATTCCCCGTTTGGGTGCTCTAAGTGTTGTTTATCACAACATGTTGGAAACCGTAGTATGTGTAATCGATTAATCGCCTCTCAACAAAGCCACCATAAATAACAAGTATTCACTTCCCAGAATAGATGAATTATTCGATCTGCTCCAAGGGTCTAGTTTCTTCTCAAAGATTGATCTTTAGTCTGGGTATCATTAGCTTAGGGTTAGGAATGAAGATATCCCAAAGACAGCCTTCCGAAGCTGTTATGGTTAATATGATTTCCTAGTCATGTCATTTGGTCTCTCTATATAACTAGCTGCATTTATGGACGTCATGAACCGAGTCTTCTGTGAATACCTTGATTCTTTCGTCATAGTATTCATTCATGAGATCATCATCTACTCTAATACCAAGGAAGATCATGAACAACATTTGAGATGAACCTTGCAGGTACTTAGACAACACAATTGTATGCTAAATTCAGAAAGTTTGAATTTCTAGCTTAGATCAGTGACCTTTCTGGAACATTTTATGTCCGATTAGGATGTGGACGTGGATTCCATGAAGACTGAGGTTGTTAATAATTTACCAAGTCCTCTTACTCTCACCGATATTTGTATCTTTCCGGGATTGGCTTGTTATTACCGTAGGTTGTGGGGGTTTTTTCTTCTTTACTACGACCACCCTAAAGTTTTTATTAGGAGAAGCCAAGTTTGAATAGGCGGAGAATTTGTGGAGAAAGATTTTCCTGCAGCTCAGGCCACACTCCACATTGAAGCCCCAATGCTTTATCTTCCTAAATAGGTGAGAGTTACACTACCTTTCTTGTGACGCATCTAGGGTTTGTTGAGTTGTTTTTCTTAATTCAGGGTAGAAAGTTAATGCCTATGCTTCCACACACTCAGTCAAGGTTCGTAGAAGAATTATAATTATTTTCATTAAAGCATGTGGAGGCCATTACTTTGTACGGGGTTGCCAATGTTTTATGTATTCACAGAGCAACAGAGTGCATACATGGTTGGAGCTATTGAAAGAATATAACGTGAGTGTCCACTACAATACATGGAAGGCAAATGTTGCAATCGATGCTTTGAGTAGGTTGATCATGGGGAGTACAACCCACATTGATGATTGGAAGAAGGATTTGGTAAAAGACGTAGATCGATGACCAGACTGGGTATGCGGTTGATGGACTCTACTAATGGTTGTGTTTCAGTTCATCCTAGTTATAAATCATCCTTAGTAGTTGAAGTCAAGAAGGATCAGCATCTTGATCATGTGTTGATGGAGTTGAAGTACTCTGTGCTGATAAATATGAATGAGTCCTTTGCTTTTGGAGGTGACGACACACTTACGTACCAAGATAGGCTGTGTTTACAATATATGGAGATTTGCGGACAAAGATTGTTGCAGAGGCTTATGATTCCAGTTACTCGATACATCCAGGTTCCACCAAGATATATCATGACCTCAATAACATCTATTGGTGGGATGAAATTAAGAAGGACGTTGCTCAATATGTGGCCAGGTGTCGTAATTGTTAGCAGGTTAAGGCGGAGCACAACAAGCCCTGTGGTCTCACTAAGTTGATTGAGGTTCCGACTTGGAGATTCGAGGCCATTAACATGGACATCGTGGTTGGTCTTCTGAGGACTAGGAGACAATATGATTCTATATGGGTTATTGTTGACAGAATGACTAAGTCTACCCACTTTAATCCTATGACGTCTACTTACAAGGCCGAAGATTATGCGAGACTCTACATTGATGAGATTCTGAGGTGGCATGGGATTCCTTTGTCTATCATTTATGATAGAGGATCTTAGTTCACATCACATTTCTGGAGATCCTTCCAGAAGAGCTTTGGCATGCACGTAAAGCTCAGGACTGCTTTCCAACTCACTAATATAGGTAGGTAGAGCACACAATTAAGACATTGGAGGGAACGTTGAGGGTGTGTGTTATTGAATTCAGAGGTAGTTGGCATGACCATTTGTAACTAATAGATTTCTCGTATGATATGAGCTATCATTCGAGCCATTAGGATTGAACATTCAGAGGCACTATATGGTAGAAGGTGTAGGTCTCTAGTTGGTTTGTTAGAAGTTGGAGAGTCATCAATTTTGGGTGTAAAGATCATTCATGAGGACTTAGATAAGGTCAGGGTGATTAGGGACATGTTTCCTACTACTTAAAATCGATAGAAGTCTTATGTAGATAACACAAGCGGCCATTAGAGTTTGATGTTGGTGACCAGGTCTACTTGAATATATCACCCATGAAGGGGGTGATGACATTTGGCAAGAAGGGTAAGTAGAGTCCAGGTATGTTCGGCCATACGAGATTCTACAACGTATGAGTGATACGCTCAACTTATCTTCTCAAAATAAGAAGTAAAGCGGTCGTGTCAGTAAATACCCCAACTAGTGAGTTTGGAATCGTTCCCACGAGGAAGATATTCTAGACTTTACTTCCACCTGTATTCTATTGTTCATTGACAACTTCCTTAGAAAGTAAAACCTAAAAGGGGTTTGTATTTCCTCATTAGTAAAAATAAATAACGCGCTTGAAAGAGACACTTGGCAGTTTGAAAGTTGGATTTTAGATCATAAATCAAGTAACTATGGTTTTTACGTGTTTCCCCCAGTGGCATAACTTGATAACTGCTAACTATACAACTCTTTCCCTAGTAGCTTCTTGGCACGCAAAGTGATAAGTTTATGTATTCTAAATCCTTGGTCCGACAACTATAAAATCTCACTTGACTCACTCCGCACCTTGGTCCCGGCTACTTTTGTTGCTTTCCTAATTCCTAACCGTTATCTTTAACACCTCATATTAAGGCAATCGTATTCGATATTTGACTAAGTTATTACCGACCTCGTACCAATCAATACTAGCCTATAGAGAGTATTACACTAAATCTATGTTTAATAATTCTTTCCTATTATCTATCTCCTTTGTCCGCAAGTAGAATTAATGCGAGTTCTAAAACGTTGATTCAGCCCTGTTAAAAAGACTTCTAAGCAAAAAGAAAGATTATTTAATACATGCAAGACACGATCTAAAATTGTTATTTTTGCTAAGGGTTTATCTCTTATTTGCCTATGGTATGGGTTCCCAAAACACACTAGTTAATGATGGAGTTTAGTTACTCATACCCATAAACACAATATTCAAATATATCAAATAAGATTCCATGTACTTACTTCAAAATGCTAAAGAATCAATCCAAAAGGTTGCTTTGATTAATCCAAAATTTTACTTGAAGAATTCTCAAAGGAATCAATAACCACGTAAAGTCTAATGATTATCAAGATCTCACAATACAATGTTTTACCAATACGCGGTTTTAACATCTAAGAGTCTAACTATCAGGTTCTAACCTCAAAAACGAGGTTGTTTCGAACTATTTAGAAACAAAAACAAAAACCTAATAAGACAGATTCTAACTGCTGGAAATCTGAAAAAACGCGATGGGGTGTCGAATCCCACGCGCGGACCGTCGTGGTCAAAGTACGTAAGTGGACCTCCATCTTCCCATACTTGGTGCAATTTCTTCTGCTGCTTTCCTTCATTCCCCTCGATGGCAAGTATGACGGACCGTCATAGGCAACAACGGTCCGTCGAGGGTTTTCGTTCCAAAATACTTCCCTCCTCGGAATCTGGGTATCTGTGGATCACTTCTTCTCTGTATCTTCACGACGCCCTGCAGGACGGACCGTCATAGCCATGACGTAACCGTCACAAACTCGTAATCACACTTGGGCACCTTCCCCATCTTCCTTCAGCATCTGCACTATCGCTGGCCACGTAACGGACCTCACCTTGCAACGACAGACCATCATAAGCTCCGTAGGTGGTCCTCTTCCTGCATTTTTTTTTCCGCTCAAATCTCCGCATTTAGCACTTGGACAGATTCCTGCAAAACAGAACGGAAAACTTAATATCAAATAGCCCAAAAAGCTTGGTCGTCGACACACTAAACTTAAGGAAACAGTTATTAATTATACTGTGAAAACCTGTATACCAACACCCTCATGTAAATTCTTGTTTTCCTCAAGCGACGCCTATGACTCACTACACAATCCTGTCAATGTAAGCCATGTTTATCCTTTGCAATCATTTGGCTATCATCCCGATTAATCTCATCAATCTAGCATCCTATACTATTAGGCTTGGATTTTGTGGGATCAAACACGACACAAGACCACATGCATTAACCCCTACCCTCTTCAATTTCTCCACCGAGGTGCTAACCAATTCTGGTAATTGCAACTATGTCCTCACTTTAGAACAAAATCCTCATTTTTCACACAATGATTTCAGTTTGGAGTATAAGGATTACTTTCAAACACTCCCTCAGAACCAAGCCATCACTCATGTCATACCTATTGCCATAAACTTGCCTATTTTCACTACCCTTACTTAAGTCGCTATACAACCCTTAGGATCACGAGAGGACTTTTTAGCTTGTAACATAGGTCAGGTCAGGTAGGTATATTTTTTAGGTATACTTTATTGACTTTTGGCCCTCCTTTACATCTCGTCTAAACCTTCCCTTTTTTATCATTTTATCATCGCCCAGTGTCTATATTCTTTCCCTTTGCTCAATTTTCTCTTCTTTTTCCTTCATTTGTCTAATGACTCTCTTCTTTCTGTTTGTATTCTTGTATATTTTTGGTTTTTTCTTTTACTTTTCTTTCAAAAAATTTTGAGTCACTTTACTTTTGTTCTTTCTCTCTCTTTTGTTTCGTTCAAAAACCCCACTTTCGAGCAGTCCTCATAATAAGCCGACCCTCAACTCATGCTTTCCCATGAGTCAAGTAAACACAATACCCAAGTTGGGTCAGTGCCATAACGATGGTTGTTTACTGCATTAGCCACCCTTAACTTATGCTTTTGGCATAAGCTGAGGTGCACCTGTCCAAGGAGGGCCCAGGGCCAACACGTTGTTCCCAAGTAAAAGAGTTCAGTTTGGGGTGAAAAGAAAGTCTAATTAAGCTCAGATTAATTTAGATCAAAGAAGGATAACGTTCATTTGTTTTTTTATTTAAGGCTAGAAATTGGCTAATCGTGATAGGCCTATGATCCTTTCCTAATTGTCTGTTACAACTTACTTTTAGCAGGACTAACCATGCAAGTTCTAGCTCCGTACCCAATAGTGGACCTTAATTTCCTCACCCCTTCTGTCAACTTGACAAGTGTCATCACTATACATATATTATTAGACACCTAGTCCGCATTGAAGACTTAGGGTAATCCATGGTTTTAATTCATTTCATGCTTAGAGCCACCCAATTATCGTTACTATGCCTAGTCATGCATTATTTTCCAGTTTATCATGATCTCATTTTAGCATCATGCTTCATATTTTAAGCTATGTGCAAAAGGTATCAACATGCCGTTTCCACAAACAAAGTAATTAGTCTTTTAGGGAAAAAGAACCAGCAAGAAACCCCTAAGAGGATAAGTGGATTGGGCTACTCAGACTTCACCTAACACTCACTTTCCATTACCCCACCCCCAACAAAACTCATGCAATGGTCCCCAATTCATAAAAAATAACTAAATATTAGAGTGTAGGGAAGCAAACATGGCGCAAGCTCCGTGCGTCACATTTGGTGGGTCCGGTTCCCCGGAACCCACTTTTCTGCATTCTGACACCCTCAGTGGTGTCTTCAGGCAACAACCCCGCAAACATCACTTATCTCTGTCAGAACAACCAAAGTGAAACATTTACATTGCGGGAGCTAGATGCCACCAGTCGCTACTCTGACGCTCTTCATCTGGTGCAAGTGGCAGCAAAAACCGCCTTGTCGCAAGTGAGGCTCTCCTCGCAGCCCCATCTCTCGGCACTTCCTTCTTCCTTGCCGCGCTCATCCTCTGCTCGACCCCTACGCCTCTTGGTAGTCTCTCGAGAGGGAAGTGGTGTGAATTTTCCGAATTAGTAAACAGGGCCGCTGTCACGGTGGGTCCCACCAGGCTCGACATAGGGGGCTCCAGACTCACCGGCACCCTCGCCTCTAAGGATCGTGTCAATGTCGGCACGAAGACTTCGAATGCAGCCTGAAGATTCGACACCATCCGCCGGAGGTGCTGGGTGGGCTACACTCTCAACTCAAGGCTTCCAAACGCTAGTTAACCTCAGTATTTTTCGCTCTATAACTTCTTGCATTTTCTCTCTAGACGCCGCTTCAGACTCAGTAATCGACTTCTGCATCCACGCTGGCTATGATTCAGAAGATGTCCTCTTGTCCTCTAGTTTTAGGACCCTAGGCAAGCGGGACCAGTACCAGTAGAGGGGGTGGTGCGAGAGGAGCTCGGGGCTGGGCTACTACCCGTGATAGACTCGACGGGGTAGTGTAAAGTGGCCTTTCCTGTGTAGCTTTTGGCGTGTATGGGCTACCATATCCGCAGATCATCAGCAAGTGGTGGCAGCTCTGATGGGGGCCCTTCTACTGGGGACATACTCACTAGCCTCGCTCCTGGATTGAGGTCGACGTCACGGTGCCTGCGGGGTCTTCAACTGATCTATGTGCCATATAGGCACACACCGATGACCTACAAAGGGAAAAGTCATACAAACTGAGGGTTATGTTAGATTTCCCCCTTGAATGCCCCCCTCTCTCCTCTTCGTGCATTATGTCTGGAGAATCCCATGCGAAGTCCACCTCTAATCCCTGCTTATCATCGCCGTCAATCAACACGCTCGATCCCCGTTGGACGATGTTATGGAGCAGCTGTGGTGGAAGGGCATGACACGAGCAAGCCCTAAAGAACATTTTGCGACGAACATAGGTGGTCCTCTGATGGTCCCCCTTCGCTCAGTGAACCAATCGCAAAACCGTCGCCATCTACTAACAGTGGCAGGACCCATCCACCTTTTGGTGGTCTCTCCTCATTGGCGGGCTCGCGAAGAACTGTCCTCCTTTACTATCTGCCAGCAGTATTCAACTCGACAGTGATGGGGGTCCGAGTAGTCTCTGACCTCGCCGTATGGACCGGAGGAATGGCTGGCAGGGAAAATGTCCAACCTCACGCAGTACACAACCTACTCCAGTGGGGCCTGTTTAGCGGGACAGCCCGCTTGTCGATCTGTGTCGGTACAGTCGCTATGTAGGATTGCGTAGAACTCTCGGACCCTTTCCTCGCTGTATCTCCCAACCAGACGTGTCCTGTCACAATCTAAGTGATGCTGGTGAAGAGGTAATGGATTCATCCGGCATCGTGGGAAGACTCCTTGTTAAAAAGTACCTCTTTCCCTCCAAGTTGAGTGTTCGAGTCATTACTCCTTTATCGGTCAGGAATTGGCGTCCGAGGTAACTTGAACTGGACGTCGACACACAACGTTTGGTTGTAGCGGCTGGTGGGGAGCCTCAAACTGGTGCGGCCAGATGTAGAGTCTAACTTTCAGCCGCATCAGACGATGCTGACGCTGTAGCAGTGGTGGTGCGGAACCGCTGCAAGAGCCGAAGCTTCCTCGGACCATGATACTCCAAGGCTCCATACGCTCCTTCCTCATTGTGGCTGACCCCGAGGGTGTGCCGGTAAGTGTGCACTCCTCATCAGAACTGGGGAGGCAGTGACTACGCCGGTATGCCGCCTTCTCGTGTTGCTCTGAGAGCACCGCGCAAGCCTGCAGGTGCGGAAGTGCCTTGGGGGCACTACTCAGAGTCAACGCTCTCATCAAAGCCGATAACCATGCGGCAGACAAGGGCGACAGACTGTTCGATCGCCCGCCTGCGTAGGTGGCGGGTTTTTTTCTGGGTGTCATAAGTTAGATAGGTACCTGTAAAGGATAATATTAGTATGAGTATGGCAAAACAACACAGGCAGCCATCGAAATAAAACATTGAAAAGTGTGTCGTGATATTGACATGTATCCACAAATATACGACGGCCAGATGACGCTCGTGTGGCTATGACGGACTGTCATGAGGTCCTTCGTTTTGTAACTTAGTCTATGTATATATAAAGAACCCTGAGGAGGGTCTCTGACATCATGCGGTCGTTGCAGACGGAATGTCGTGGGTCTGACGGTCCGTCACTGTCTCCGTGGATGACACTTATAAAAAGTGAGTACCCCTTGAGAAACAAGGTCTCTGACAAACCAGAACGGAGACGGTTGTGCGGACGGACCGTCGTGAAGACGACTGTCCGTCACATGTCGTTGGACAGGGTGCAGGGCTTTTGGACGGACCCTAACGACGTCCGTCGTTGGGTGACGGTCCCTCATCGGGGTTCTCCTTCTGAATAGCATTGATAGAACTGGGGGTACCCTATGCATCCGGAGGGCCGATGAACCCACATGGTCTTGTAGTGTTTTTTTACCTATATGTGTGTATCCCAACTACTGAACCGCGCATGCAAAATCACCTAGTCTAGTTGTCAACATGCATTCGAAGATTTTGCGCCTAGGTTAGACATAATCTCTAAGGAACATATACGACTAATAACTAAGCTAATATACCTAATAAAACAAAAATTCAAGATAAATAGTATAAAATTTTAGAGACACTAACTTGAATGTGAGAAAAATCAATCCTGACAATGACTTAGTTGGCAAGTAGAACACCTACAGCATCAGCTCCCGACTAGTACATGATAATTTAAAGGCTTAGGAGGATGTGGGGGCAATGAGGTGCATTGGGTGGAGTGTGAAGTTGAAAGAGAAGGGAGATGAGGAATAATGATGGATGGGGTGGAAAATGAGGGGTTGGTGTGTTTTTAACAGTCAGATTTTGAAAAGGGTCCTACGCGGGTCGAGCTTTTATAATTCAATTAATCACGCTACGTTCCCGATGACGGTCCGCGCAGTTTGAGGCCCATCGTATTCCCTAGTTTCAAAATGACAGCAAACATAGCGCTGTGGTGCGACTGATTAAATCGACGGTCCGTCGGCAGTCCAAACGGTCCGTAGATGTTGTGTCGTCATTGACTGCCTTTGCAGAGTACGTTTTCTACATAATTTCCTGGTGATGTGCCTGCCAATTTAAACCAGTAATAAAAAATGGTACCATTACTAAAAGATGATAAATATTGGGTTGGCCTTCCACAAATGCCTTATTTAATGTCGCGGCACGACTAGGGACACTCGATTACTCAGGCTTCATCAAGATGGTATGCCCTATCACTTATTCCCTCCCCCGCCGCTTTATATGCCCAAAATAGAGTTTTATATTAATTTTATCTCTATTCCTCTTAAACAACCGCACTCCCTCATTGGACTTTAACTCAACTGCTCCATGAGGGAGGAAATAACTTGGTAATCCAATAAGGGCCTATCCATTTCCGACTTGAGCTTGCCCGGATGAAAAGGCACCCTAGAAACTTTTCTACCAGCACCAAATCCTCAACCATAAACTCTTGTTTTTGTGCGTTTTTTCGTGTTTCGTCTCCTCTTCATCTTTCTTCGTGGGCTTGAAAATACCGATTGGAAGCTCACCACTTGCCATCACGGTCTTACAAATGTTGACAGGTCCGCTTCTTCATTAATTCACCGAAAAATCATCTGTCTTCTCCAGATCAACTAAGAATGCTCTACTGTATACAAGTAAGACCTCCCTAGAATATAGGCACTTCAAAATCGCCGCCATCAAGCATACAAATCTCCCGGAAATATAAATGATTCCACTCTTCTAGCACATCATGGAGTATCCCAAGGGCCATTTCCTCTTCTCACGCTCAGCCCATCAGTAGCCGCATCGCAATGGGTTTTGTATCTCCTAAATCCAACTCTTGTTAATTGAGAGGGCATCAGATTTATGCTTTCCCCCCATATCATATATGCTTTCGCAAAATGTAACGACCTCAACTGTAACAAGGAATGTGAACCACCGGATCTTCTTTCTTTTGTACGAGGGATCTTGTAGCAATAGCACTCATGCTGTAGTCTATCATCATCCTCAAAGTGACCGAGTCTTTTGTCTTTGTGACAGATCTTTCCATAAATTTAGATAACCGGGCATATCTGTTCTAAGAGCTTCCTACTAAAGAGACGTTGATAGAATCTCTGCTTCCCACATTGTTATAACCGCCGGATTTAACCATCCTCGTCTTTTTCACTAATATCTGAGGGAAAGGTTGGTGGGCCTAGGTATGGGAATTTCCTTGATGATACTTTGTATTTTTCCATTACTTTCCGGTGCTTCCCCACTACCCTTTACTACATTTATCATTATCCTTTCTTTCTTTTCTCCCTTTTCCTCATTAGATGGCATGGTGGGTCGATGTTTGGCTACCACCCCGAGTAGTGATTGGCCATACAGGTGCGGCTCATTCTTTTGGATTTTGGTCACCGTGTTGCTATGGAAGAGTGCCCGGTTGGCCGTGTGTTCCTTTCGCAGATAATTGGCCACTGAAATTCGATCTGCTTAATCGAAAATTGCATTGTATCAACTTTTTTCCCAACACTAGCTAAATCAAAGACCTCAACTCTTTAATGTGGCTCTCAACTAGCATCCACCTCCTCATTCATTTTTTGCCACATATCTCACTAGCTCCACTCTATCGCCACCATCCCTATGAGTAACTCACGTTTTATGAGGGATATAGGGCCCTTGCTGTCGTTTCTAGTAGCGAGTTACACCACCTACTCCCTGTTGAAGATGTTGTTTCCGGTTGTAGTTTTCCATCACGGACATAATGAGCCCCACGTTTGTATTTACCGTATGTTCCGACCTTGTTCCCTTTTTGTTCATTAACATGCATAGGATCCTCCTCATAGTACCATTCAACCGTTAGTTGGTGGGGGTTTAGCAAGTAGTTGACTGCATTAATCTTTTCTGCACACCCAGTTGACATTTTTTATTACCAACCGCAGCGCAGTTCTCATTTAGGCCATTTCTTCACGAATCTCAATCTGTGGCTTGGTTCTGAGGGGACTGTACTGCGAAGGTGTTTTTCTTCCCTATATCAGACTATCTAGTACTCCCGCTTTGTTATCCGGAGATTTTTCTAATTTTCAGCGATCTCAGAATAAGGACAATTCTCCATAAGATCCACCTTCTATATGTCCCAACACCGCTTTGTTGTTATCATCATGGGCCCCGATAGAAGCATTCTTTTCACCAGTGACTCATCATCTATATGGTGGATTTGGAAACATTTCCTCAAGAATGAGGTGAATCGATCCCAGTAACTACTAATTGACTCTCGTGGTAAGTGCCACAAGTTTAGCACTCTGTCTTTTGGTTTAGTTTCTTGGAGACGATAGTACGTCCTAAGAAACCATCATTTTAGTTGATTCCGAAGTAAAAGATGGAGTTGTATGGGACGTCGTGACCCAAATTAACAAGCCTCTTCCGCAGTGAGAGAGGAAAATCTCTGAGGCCTATACTCTAAATCCCAATCAGGCCCTCCCACCACAACTTTTACACAACTACCCTTACCTTAGCTATATGCAGTTGATCCTCAGAAGTAGCCCCCGAAAAACAAACCTCTGGCAGTGAGCATTTGCACATATACTAGTTACCAAAAAGTGTGGCCTGTGGGTTAAAGTTGGCAACAAGTGGCCATCCTAGTCTGCTATGTTATCGAACCCTCTGTAGTAAGCTTGGGCCGGGAACAGATTTTGTCCCCTCTGTGTGATGGTTCACGGCCGGCAAATCG
Organism: Solanum habrochaites; assembly: GCA_027704765.1. Classification (NCBI taxonomy): domain Eukaryota; kingdom Viridiplantae; phylum Streptophyta; class Magnoliopsida; order Solanales; family Solanaceae; genus Solanum; species Solanum habrochaites. The sequence continues at coordinate 17,588,016 of JAKWJA010002499.1, forward strand.
GGAACATCTGACCATGAACATCAACCGGAACTGGGATGTTTCTAGTTTGGTCATCCTCTTTATGCGCAAGTTTCGATTCAGATTGCGGCAGTGTGCGCTCTATCTCAAAATGCGTAGGGAAATACTGTTCTTTCCTCTCTGTGTATTTGGGGCATACCGGAGGATAGTTCTTAAAAGACATCAAAAACATACAACAATTAACTACAAGAAAATATCAACTAACATATTAATACGTTCAGTTCTCTAAAAGCTATTCTCCCCGGCAAGCGTGCCCAAAATTTGATCCGGCACAAACTTACTTCTCAAATAAGAATAAGCGGTTCGTGTCACGTCTAACCAACTATTGAGGTTGGGATCTTTCCACGAGGAAATAGTCTACACTTAACTTCAACCTGTAATGTCGATTGTTCGGTTGACAACTTCCTTAAATATAACAAACATAAAAAGGGGGTTTGTATTTCTTTATGTTTAAAATAAATAACGTGCTTGAAGAGACACTTGGCTGTTTTGAAAGTTGATTTAATCAAAAATCAAAGTAACTAGGGTATACGTGTTCACTACAAACATGTTCATAACTTGATAACTCTAACTATAAAAATTCTTCCTAGTTCGCTTTTGCATACAAGTGATAAGTTATTCTTCTAAATCCTTGGACTGCATCTAGAAAATCTCAACTCCGCCCTTGGTGCCCTACGTGTGTTTTCTTCCTACACTTATTTTACCTCATATTTAAGCATCGTATTCGTATTTTACTAAGTATTACTCGTACCACTCAATACTAGCCTATTAGATAGTTACCTAATCTCTGTTATAATTCTTTTCCTTTATCTACCTCCTTGGTCCGGCAGTAGCATTAGGCGACTTCTAATGTTGATCATCCGTTAAAAATATTCGAAGCGAAGAATGATTAATACATGCAAGACACTATTCTAGAATTGGTTATTTTAAGCTAGGGTTTTATCTCATATTTTGCCTAGGTTCCCACACCCTTGTTAATGGAATTTAGTACTCATACCCATAACATAATAGTCAAATATATCAAATAAGAATTCATGTATTTCTTCAATGAGAAGAATAAAATCAAAAAGGTTGCTTGATTAATCACCAAAATCATATGAAAATTCTCAAAGTAATCATAATCCCACACGAAAATTCTAATGATTATCAAGAATCTCACAATACCATGTTTTACCAATACGGAGTTTTAAAACAATCTAAGAGTCTACGTCAGGTGGTCTAACCTCAAAAAATAGTTTTTTCGAACTATTTATAACAAACAAAAGCTAATAATACAAGAATTATATTGGCTGGAAATCTGGCAAAAATGGCGGCTGGGTCCGACGGACCACGCGATGACCTTCGTGGACTCCATCGTCTCCCATACTTGGTGCAATCTTCTTTCTTTGCTGCTTTCTTTCTTCATTGTCCTTCGACCGAAAATTAGTACGGACCGTCATAGGAACAACGGTCCGTGAGGGTCTTTGTTCCCAAATACATCAACTCTCGGAATGCTGGGGTACTTGGCTCACTTCTTCTGATCTTCACGACGAACTTGCAAGGACGGACCGTCAATAGCCATGAACAGACCTGTCAAAAGATTCGTATCCCCACTTGGTCAAGACTTCCCCATCTTCCTTCCTCAGCAGCTGCACTAACGCTGCCCCTAACCGGACCGTCAACAGCACGACAGACGTCATACTCCCGTAGGTGGCATCGTTTGCCTTTTTTCGCTCAAAATCTCCGCATTCAGCTTTGGACAGA
>JAKWJA010002499.1:17589876-17657893 GCA_027704765.1 Solanum habrochaites
GACTTCACACTTAACCCCATATAGATAGGTCTCCATGGTTTAATGAAAAACACCACCGCAGCCAAGCGATAAAATATGGGTGATAATACGTTCATGCACCTTAAATGCCTCGAAGCAAAGCAATAACATTTATTCTATGCATTAGCACTGCACCAAACCAGAATAGGTTGCATCACAATAAACAATGAAGTTCTACCCTTACGGGAAGGTAAAGGATAGGTGCTGGTAGTTCAACAAGGTTCTTGAGTTTCTAGAAAGCTCCTCACATTCATCCGCCATACAAATGGAAATTTGCTTAGTCAAGTTCGGCAATAGAAGCAATAGAAGAGAATCCCTTGACAAATCGACGGTAGAACTCGGCCTAAACCAACAAAGCTTCTTATTCGGGGAAACATTAGAAGAGTGTCTTACCCATTATTCATACTCGACTGTAGCAGATCCACCATCTACCCCATCCTAGAAACCACGTCGCCCCAAGAAAGACATCGAATCTAGCCGACTCACACTGGAGACTTGGATAAGTCTTTTTCTCCCCTCAACATTTCAACACAATTCTCCAAATGTCCTCATGTTCTTCTTACTCTTGGAGATATCAATATATCATCAATAAATACGATACGAACGAGATACAGATATGCTAAAAATACCGTTCATCAAGATCATGAAAGCAGAGGGGCATTCGTTAGCCAACAAAGGACATTACCAAGATTCATCATGCCATACCTGGTCGAAAAGCAGTCTTGGGAACACTGCGCCCGATTTTCTATTGATGATAACCAGACTCAAGTCGATTTTGAGAGACACAAGAACCTGGTAAGATCGAACAAATCTCAAGCGAGGAAGAGGACTGTCTTAAAGTACTGTATTTTAGGTTGCCGGTAGTCTATGAACATCCGAGATCGCTCTTTTCGTTCACAAAACAAAATAGAGCACCCCAAGGGGATGCCGCCTGGTCAATGAAAATTTGATCAACAGCTTGAAGTGGGCCTTTTAACTTCTTAACTCAGCGGGAGCCATTCTATAAGGGGGTAATATAGAAATGGGGCGAGTAATTTGGTTCAAGATCGATTGTAGAATGTAATATTCTCATCGTTGGCATACCGAGGAAGTCTGCAGGAAACACATCTGAGAACGCGGAAACTATCGAAACGACTCAATGAGCGGTACTTGTGGTAGTATCATCAAGGAGCGGTCTGTAGGTGCCACAAAAAAAGCTAAACAACCCTTACTAACATCTCTCTGGCACGACGAAAAGGAGACGATAGGAACCGGATTGGAAGCGGTAGTCACCCATCCCACACTAACGGATCTGTCCAGTCCTGGCTAAGGTACCGTTTAGCATTACAATAAATTGCAAAATTTGGAGAAGCCAGTCATACCCAGAAATACAGCGAAATCAACCATTTCTAAGAAAACAAGTCTACATGAGGTATTTCTCCCCACCAAAAGTCACCAGACAAGACCATAACCTTTTCAACTATCACAACCTCACCCACGGAGAGAGAAGAACACGAATAGGCATGTTCAAGCATCACAAGTTAAATTAAGACCATTAGCAATGCGACGCTACAGTATGAAAATGTGAGACTAGGATCAAATTAAAGAAAGCCAGCGAATTCACAAACCAAAAGCTTACATGTGATAAAAAAATTGAGCCGCCGCTTTAGACCGCCCAAGGAAAGCGTAACAATGGGCCCTATCACCTGTTGCCCGGTTTGCCCTAGCATTGTGGTGCTGTAAGGGCTCCAGTTGCCCGGTTTACCCCGGATTTGGGTGGACCACCATTACCCGGCCACGCGTTCTCAGAAAAAACGGCCATACATGACCACCTATAGCCTCTAGCTATTGGGGGGTCTTATGACACTCTGTTTGGACAATTGCCTTCTAATAGTACAGTCTCCCCACATCATTAAACACTCCTGGAGTCAAGCATAGGTCTCTCAGAGAAGGGTTGACCGGTCTGAGGTGGACCCCCAACTACAGTCTGGCTAAGGAGAGACTGAATTGGTCGGAATGGACGTATGCCTAGTGAACATGTGTCCTCTAGAGTAAGAACATTAACTCACCTCCCTTTCGAAACCGTTTGATGTCGGTGCCATGGTGAATCATCTGGATTCACTGCCTTCCTACTCTATCACGAAGTCTTACACACTTCTGGAAAGGATTTTGCCGTGTATCCGCTACCTGTAAGGATGAAGTGAAATACAGGCAATGTCTGCCATTAACCACATTCACAAACGGCGAACCCGGCTCTTGTGGACTGACAAATAGTTGGGTGATCACTGGAAATGCAGCGAATTGCCTAATAGCAGTAACCGACCATCCGTACCTTATCTAGGTCACGACCTCATCTCTTTCCTATCCGACTCAATAGTCGGGGATATACTTCTCCATGAACAAGGGAGAGAATGACGCAATTATAGGTGGTGCCTCTGGGGTTGACATCAAACATGTGACGCCACCACATTTTAGCGTCTTCCTGAACTGATAAGTACAAACTCCACACCAAAACGTTCTACTATACCTATTTTGGTAGTAGATAATGACATGTTTCAAACCAGAACCAAGGCAATAGGCATCCGCAGATCAGAACCTTGAAGAATGGAGGGTTCAATTTCAAGAACTTACTAAAAAAGTCATGCTGATTTCATTGTCCAATAGGCCCTGTGTCAAGACGAGGAAACGTGCCTATTTCCAATGAGGCATCCATGAGGGGAGCCAAGTAGCTAGCTGCATTTTGTTGTATGCCTCCGGAATCGGACGTTTGGGCAGAAAACACTGGAGGCGTCTGGCCATGATTAATAAACCACTAGATAAGAAAGAACCTGATGATCATTTTTGGGGTAGGTTGGTGGTGGGCAATTCTCATTCTGCACTTGTTCAGGTTCTCCCCATCCTCGCCCTTCTTACCACTCCTCATGTTGGGAGGAGTCACCGACCTAGTACCAGATGGGGAGTGCTCGTCCTTTCCTAGTAGGGCGTCCTGCACACGACCTTTACCACGGCCTATTGTGCACTACTCATCTTCGAGATACAGCCCCGTGGCTGGTCAGCCGCTTCGGTCTTGCCCGATGTTGGTGTTGGCGCAGTCGTGCTATAGTCTAACCATCTGCAATAAGAAAAATCGAGGAATAGGTTCAGGTACCAATTGTATCACCTTAGATACCGAATGGATTCAAGGAATAGCACAGAATTTTTTTTTTTGCACCGAAGGAATAGAAATTTCCTAAGGTCTGTAGCCTCTCAAAGAAAAGTAAAGGCGTTTCCCCTACCTGTTCCGTAAGACTCTACTAGACCTGTTCTTGTGTGATGGAGACCAACGAAACCAAGTGCTCTGATACAAGTTTGTCACGACCAAAACGGTCCGCGACGGCACCCACTCTTACCCTCCTCTGTGACTGCGAACCACCCATCTAAACCCGTGACATTTCAATATAATATAAACAGAAAAGTAATGCGGAAGGAAGACTTCTTAAATCTCATTAATAAAAACCAATCAATAACTTCTAAATATTCAACATCTATTATTTCCCCAAATTGGAAGTCATCGCCACAAGCAACATCTCTGACAAATTACTAACAAGAGTATCCTAAGAAGCTAAAATGAACAAAGGAGCTATGCCGGAACTTCAAGGGAATCAAGACATGAGGAAACAAAAATCTAGTCCAGTAGAAGCGGTGATCACCCTGAGAATCCGGATGTAATGAAAACTGCTAGAGTTGCGGTTGGAGTTTGAAGACGACGGTCTATAGTTTGCGCAATCACATATAACAAAGAAAGAAGAAACATACAAGTAGGGGACTAGTAGCAGAACATAGGACTGAGTAGGTATCTCGGCCCAACTAAAAATAGAAACGTATATATCAGATAATAGTCATAAATTCAAACTATAATACCCACATGTAGCAACAACAAGTTCTATAATCATTTATAAGAACGCCAAGGTCACACATGGGACCTAAGCTATACCATAATAATTGGGATGGTTCATTAGATTGTCGTATATCAACATCTTCAAGATTCATTATCTTTATCCCTCGTGTCGGTAGTGACACTCCGCTCCCCTAATATAGGTGTCGGTACGTGAAATCCGATTCCCCTGTAATTACGTTGTGGTTCGTGACACAGATCTCCTAATCTCGTGTCGGTTCGTGACACGATACCCTAATTCAGGTCATCGTGACACCCAATCCCAAAATTCTACGGTCGGTGTGACAAGGATCCCTAAATTCTTGTTGTTGGTTTGGACACCGGTCCCCTTAAGACGAGGTCGGTTCGTGACACCGGGTCCTCTTAAACATACGTGTCGTTCGGGGACACCCGCCCCACTAATCTCATTTCTTATAATTCAATCAATCCTTCTTTATACCAAGGCATATAGACCCCATTACTTAGCTTCATCAAGCCGTATTTTTACCAAGGCCATCAAATCTCATTACTTTAGGTCATTAAGCCTTCTTTATACCCAATGCGATCATCAATTAACCAGGGGTTTCAAGATTTGGATTGCAATAGCGTCATCATGCTGATTTTATCAACCAATTGATAATCACATTCATACAAGCATACAATTAAGCATATAGAAGACTTTACACTTACAGACCCAACAGCAATCACTTCGCTATAAGAGTTTACTACGAATAGTATAAAAAAACCATTAACATACCTCCACGTAGGCATTGCCGATCAACAAGCTATCTTTCTCAAAAGCTGCGTTCTTCCTCTCTCTTGATCGATTTCGTTCTTTCTCGTCTGTTCTTTCGATTTTTATTCAAACCCTCTTTCTTTTACTCCGAATTATCATACTAATTAATGGATTAAAATGATGGCAAAATAACCACTAATATACTCAAGGTTACCTCTTTTAACCCCCAGTAATTAGACTATTAACATTAACCAACCTACTTTATAATAAACAGGAAATTAGTCCAAAACGCCCCTTAAATAATTACAAGAAATCCGACCCAGCTGTGATTACGCAGCCGTGACGGCCCGTGCGCCTGCGACGGTCCGTCTGCTGCTCCATTAAAAGAGGTCAGGAGACTCTGAATTTCACTGAATGGCTGTGACGGTCCGTCGTGCCCATGACGTCCGTCCTTCCATTTCGTAGTGACGATCAGAGAGTTGATCTCAGTAAAACAAATTTCTAATTTCTAAGTGTTTTGGAACGAGACCCCACTACGGTTTCCGTCGTGCCAATGACGGTTCGTCGTGGGGTCCGTCGATTCGGCCAGTTTTTCCAGAAATAAAATTTGCTGCTCCAAGACGACTAAACATGTCGTTACAACAATTATATAAAATGTATGGAAACACGTACATATCAAAAAGTTATTATACCCAAGGTTGAAAATGTATTTAAACTAACTTACAAATATATATATTATTATATAGATATAAATTATATATAGATATATATATATATAAATATATATAATATATATAATAGATATATATATATTATAAACGAATAGTTTAAGATCATTTGAAATTGAAGGAGCTCAAATGATTAATTTATATCTTGGAGGTCCCCCCCCAATGGGATGGTCAACATGGCCAAGAGCTTCAAAAAAGGATTGAAAAAAAGAAGCTCAAAAAAGTGGCGGCACTTGTTGTTCTTATTTTATTAATTTTTTATGATAGATTCTAAGGAAGATGTTTGTGTTTGTGTTTTCTGCTTGTAACTTCTTTTATTGGGAAATGTATAACTTTGTCATATTGCAAGTTTGTATTTATGTTTAGATGCAAAAACTTATTATACTGGTAATGTAACACAATATTATTGTAAAAAAAATATTATGTTTTTTTTTAATATTCCTCTATTTTGTCCATATAAAAATCATAATATTTTATTCATGAAGGCCTACTCAGATATCTTTAGTTCATGATTGAAAGGGTGATATTACAGTTTGGTATTGTAGTAATATTAGAATCAATAACGGAGGACTCTTAGATATGGTGCGAATTCATTAATATTTTTAAATTATTTTCGATGATTAGGATCCCGCTGAAGGTAGTGCTTTTTTGTTCTTCTATGTAATGTATCTTAAGCTAGAAGGTAAGAGCATTTTGTTTTACTTCGTTAGACGAAAATTAGTTACTGGTAAACTTTGTCTTATGCTAATTCATATCAAGGTTCAAACACTTTATGACTAGATTAGAAAACTTTGAAAAATATATCGAATGTTATCCATTCATGATACTAATCTAGCGGATTGTTATTTGAATTATATTGCAGTGGGGTGAAGTTGACTTGAAGGTCATGTATGAATATTTTCAGGCGAAATGATCCATTGTGCATTATTAAATATGTACTATGTTGGTGGGACTTGATAGTGAAATTTCACACCCGTCTAAATAGGTATCACTCACATTTGGTAGAGACATCTGAATTAGAAGAAAACCTTAATCTCTTATTCATCTCTAAATCTTATTCTTTTTTTAATGGATTGATTATATTAGTATGAGCTATATTGTAGAACACGTTACAAGACGAATTGATCTCTAGTTTCAATTTTTTCACCACAACATCCAAGTTAACTTTTATATATACCAATGATTTGATGGTGATGATGAAAAGAAGGAGTAAATATTCGTATAGCAAATCTGGGCATATATGTGTTGCTTTATTAAGATATTAGAGTATAGAGGAATGCTTTATTTACACATTAAGTTTTACTTTATTTTATAAGTTGATTAAGTTTGCAGATGAATCAACGATAAGGAAATTCACTTTGCAAGATTAGATACTCATATACTCATGTTACAAATGGTAGAAGGAGACAGAGTTGTGACATACAAGAATAATTTCTTATTGATATTTAGTTCACTTATTTATATATAACAACAATAGATAATAACTTTAAAGACTCATGCTTGAGTTCTATCTATTTTGATTTTTATGTCATTGGTTGAAGGGTAAGGCGATGAATTCAAGTCACATCGCACCAAAAGGGTAGGACATCATGTTAAAGTACAGATGCACAAAATGAAAAAATATTTAGAGATAAAGATGATAGATTTCAAAAGGTGTTTTTTTTTTTCTTTTTGATCACACTAAAGGATAAGACATTCATTGAGAGCTTTGATGCACGATGATGATAAATAATTGAGTTCTATATCTCCTAGAATTCTAATCAAACATCACACTTATATGGATATAGACATGAGTTTGAGTCTCAAGGCACCGTATTGAAGTGATGATAAAATGAGACAAGACAAAATTTCAACTTATAAATTTGGATGACAAAGTTTTGAAATTCACCAGATTTATTTGCTTTATGCCTGAAAAGGAAAGTTTGGTGCAACATATGTAATCTTTTAAATCAGGTGTTCAGTTTGCTCAGTTACTAGCGTTCATGAATGTGGTACGGTAACATGAATATTTAGTCTGATGGATAGGACAAATGATTAACCATATGAATAAGGCTCATGGAGCGGACATAATATAATAGTCAGCATGTGATAATTATAAAGGCAGAACACTATCGTTCTCCAAATAGGCATTCCAATGTGAAGGAATTTATTATTTCAAAGTGGTATGAAGGTCATTTGGAATTGTGATTGTTGTCGGTTCTAATTAATTTAATAAGTTATAATCATTTCATCTACAAAAGAAAAGGAAGATAAAGTGATGGCACACTGACTTCAGTGATGTGAGGTGTTGCTGTCATGAAATATGATGATTGTACAAAGCATGACACTGTGCTATAAAACAATTTATGAGTACATACAAATGAGATCCATTCCTTAAAGAGAACGTGACTTGTGATAAACATGATGAATGTTTGACCATTCTGAAAGTAAATGTGTCAAAATATGAATAAAAACATATTTATCTATAACTGGAAGTATACCGTAGCTCACCTCTATGGGAGCTTCAAGTGAAATAAATAAATTTTATTTGACGGAGATGGTCAATGGTCATGCACGTTTATACGTCATAAATACTATGATATGTTAATTGTGAAATATAGAAAGGGCAAAAGAAATAAATCTTGCCTATAAAGGTTGTGGCCATGACCAAAATAATATTATGGTGTGCCAGTACAAATTTGTCATTGGTTGTGTACCTATGGTACAACAAAGTAAATCAATAAACATGTCTTGCTCGTACGATTTTGATTTGATAAAATAAGATAATTCTCCTTGAAAGAAGATGCTTCACATCGGGGGGGGTGGGGGTGGGGTGGGGGGAGAGGGGGTCATGGAATACTGTGATAGTACACCAAAGTAATTGCAAGCTCTAACGAGTTATATTATTACTTGAACATAATATCGGGTGTACCAAAGTCTCAAAAAAAACCTTTTAAGGTTTGGATGAATTGAAAGAAATTTTGCGAATAATATAAAAAGATTGTAATGTCTTCTAGATACTACAAGCGAATGCAGATTTTAAAATTATTATATAAAAGATTATCATTTTCCTCTTTATTGCACAAAAACGTGGACATGCTGATGGAATAAACATGCAAAAGTAAAAATATATGTGGACTGAAATAAGATCAGTTGGGCATGATCGGTTGATCAATCAGGTTGAAAGTGATGCAAATGTGTATTGAGAATCAGGGACTGAATATGATGATAGAAATAAAGAATCTTCAAGAATTGTTCTTGTGTTGCTTGTTCTCTGATAAATGAATATTTTACTAGCTAAGGTTGAGGTTATAATCCCTAAGTTATGGGAACATAGAAAAATATGGAATATGAGTCTTTCACCTGTCAGTGTGTATATTTGTAAGTATATGATAGAGGCCATCGTGGAGATGATCACAGGTGTTAGCGAATTAGAAAAACTGTATGCCTCCATGAAGAAAACGATGGGTATAGAGAAATAACTCCGAAATAAAAGTTGGTATGAGAGAAGTTTATTTTAAAACAGTAGCAATAAATGTATGTATCAAGCCAACAATATTTTCCCATCATAATTGGTTCAGGGTCAGAAACCAAATAATTTTAATCTAAAGCGTTGAGTGTGCAATTATGATTTAATTGCTTCACCACACACAAAGATGAAGTCCCAAATTAGGTTGGGATAAATGTTAGATTTTCTAACAATACAATGAGATGATTGACAACTAAAATGAGATAATTGAAGTTCAAGAGATAATTCATTTGCATCATGTTAAAGATCAATTTCCATATGAATTTATTGACCCCGTGATATAATTCAGCTACAAATGCTCCAATGAGAAGTCCTTGCTGGAAAGATTCTATGATACGCCTGAAGCGTAATAGATCATTCGATTCCAAATGTAAAATCCTTGAAGAAGGAGATGAGAAAATGATTAATATGGTCATGAAAATGAGACAAATTCTATAAAAGATCACCACGACATAACAATAAAACTTTTAAAAAGGTTTAGGTACCTAAAAATGATGATATCTTGATACATTATGGCATTTAAAATTATAGCAAATAACCATCTTTGGTATCTTTATATAGAAGGAGTGCGCAATAAATAAATTTTGATGAGGTTCTGTGAAGTCACATCATAATTATAGTGGGACAGATAATGGATGGATGGGTCAATGTAAAGCATAATTCAAGTATATTTGTTAGTTAGAAAAGTTACATTTTGGACTGATTAGTCCATTAATCAAGGTATTATGTCAACGTGGTACAAATAAATTATTATGTGATGGTATAAATGTAATATATCAAGTACAACTTGTGCTTTGGGGCATAAAGGTTTGTCGCAAATAATTCTAACATTATTGGAGATGTCTTCTCCTATGGTGGATACAATGATGTTTATTTTAATCTGGAAACATATGGAAAAGTTGAATACATATAATAGATAATTATCGTATATAACTAGATAATACTGAAGGTTATATGAAATCCTTCAAGCAATCAAGGTGTCTGAAGAAAATAAAAGTTTGAAAGAAATTTTTTTAGTAAAACTTTTAAGAATCCTTATATGGATTTAAACAACCAAGAAAGAAAAAGGTATAAAAAGAATGATCCCAATTGTCCTTGCATTTTTTGAACAAGTTAGGGTTTAAATTTGTTATAATAATTATGTATGTTGATGACTTGAACATTATTAATAATCTTAAAGAGCTTTTAAAAGCTATTAAGTATTTGAGAAGGAAATCTAAAATAAAAAGATCTCAAAAATACATTTTTTTTTATCTTGACCTACATTGATAATTTGAGAAATGAAATATTTGACCATCAGTCAACATACACAAAAAAGTTCTTATGTGATTTATATGGATAAATCACATCCGTTGAGTACCCCCATTGATTGTGAGATTGCTTGACAAAAATAAAGATTTCACTTTGATCTCCAAAGAAGGATGAAGAGCTTCTTGGTGATGAAACTCCACATCTTAGTGAATTCAGGGCAGTAATGCATCATGCTAACAATATTGACCAAATATCTGTTTTGCAGTAAATTTTTTGGCAAGATTTAGTTTCTCCCAATAAAAGGATATTGAAATGGTGTTAAGAACATACTTGAATATCCTCAAAGGATCATAGACATGAATTTATTATATTCTGAGGAATCCAGGTTAGAATTAATTGGTTATGCGGATACAAAATATTTATATGATCCGCATAAAACCTAGTCTCAAGCACGCTATTTATTTACATGTTGAGGCACAATAATATCTTGACGATCAATGAAGAAAACTTTTGTATCCCCCATGCATAAATAACAATCCTCCATGAAGTAAGTTGAGAGTGCGTCTGGTTGAGATCAATGACACACTATATTCAGAACATGTGTTAGTTTTCTTTATAAAACACTATACCAACCACAAATTACGAAGATAATCAAATGCAAATGAAAGTTTCCACTAGATGATTGTTGCTATGAACAAGTTGAATGAGCAATTTATTTGGTGTAACGAGGTCAAGAATAGAGTGATTTTCAAGAATGTATTCGTCTAAGCTCAAAGCCACATCATATTCATGAAATCCAGAAAATGATATATTAGAATGAGTTCAATCATGCAACATCTTCGTGAATATGATTTGATCACAAAGACACTATAAATATTTTAAAAGTTAGTATATAAGATTGGATGACTTCATCATAATAAATTAAGTGATGTTTTAGTCAGGGGGAGAATAATATGCGTTGCACTCTTTTTTCTTTGATCGAAGGTTTTATCATTGTGGCATTTTTCCTCGGACAGTTTTAATGAGGCAACAAGAATAGTGCGTATTGAAAGCTATCATGTGTACTCTTTTTTTTCTTCACTGAATTGTTTCTGGTAGATAGAATAATAATTCTTAATTATGTGGGTTATGTGTAACTTTACTTATAGTCTACAAACGTATATATATTGTACAAGACTCAATTATTGGTAAGGTTATTCATTAATAATACTATTCTATTATGGTATCAAGCAAGGGTTTATTTGTTCCAAACCCTAGCCGACCTAGTCTCTCCCTTCAACAACTACTTCACAATTGTGAAGACCACAGATCCCCTAGATGATCTCCCCACGGGGGGGGTGGCGAAGCCTTTTATTAAAAAAATCTCCATTCTGCTTTACTCCAGAAAAATTGAATGACTCAAACTTTCCATCCTGGCTGGTAACCACCGGTCGAAAAATCTCTCCGCTCATCGAGCAGGAGGATGTTGATGAACCATGGGAGTTCCACCCCGCCACATCACCCATCACAGTCGACGATCCAACATCGAGAGGCAGGCAGCGCAGGCAGCCCACGCTTGTCCACACTCAACCAGGACTCGAAAAATGGTACCGTTGTGATGCCCAATACGGCGTGTCTCCTAGCAATATCAGCCGTCAGTTCAGAATTCATCTCCAGGACTCACTTTTTGTTTTTTTTTTTTCCGCCGCCGCAGCCATATGGGAATTCATCTTCAACTTCGAGTTAACTCACATATCGCACTTTTCATATATTCAATGTTTCAAGAAAACTTCATGGTATTAAGAAGGGTAGTGACTCTCATGAAAAAAGTATCTTGATTGGTTGATACGATTGTCGCTTGCTCTGGGTCGTGGCTAAATCTGGAATCCCAGATCAGGACGTTGATCGTGGTGTGTTCTGCGCCGTTGCGTCAGATATGCGGGTCCATATAACAAAACAACGGACGATAGCAAAGGTGGTGCTGAAGAGTGTCATCTTGGTTACTCACCGAGAATGAACGTACAGATAGAACAAAGTGAAGTTTAGGAAGACGGTGATCAGCGAACCAACCACCGCCCTCTGTATGCCCAGTCCTGGCAGTCTTGCCGGTACAAAGGCAGTCTGGATGGAAGTGGTTTAAATAGCGGAGAGGCGGAACCCCTGGTCGTGGAGCTCGCATGTGGTTTGCGGTGGGGTCTGTTGACAATCTTCAACACCAAGGCGGCTCTGGGTGGTCGCGGGGGGGTCTGTCAGTCGGTTGGCAGTGGACCTCCTCGCCGCTCCATCATCTGCCAAATTTGTGCAAAATATAATCAGTTGTGCGCATGGGAATGCTTGGCACAGATTGATAAACTCTTCTGGGACATCTAGTCGTCACTCAGCGTTTTATGCTGCAAACTCTGATGAATCAAATGGTAACTGGTTCCTAGCACAGGGTGCGTAATGGCCCTGTACGCCGGGACCTGTCTCGTACTAACTCCTATACTCCATACTCTTGCAAGACAGTGTGCACTGTGACAGGGTGGACAGCTCTTCTTATGGCTCATGCGGGCTCAGGGAAAATACTACCCTTCTGCATTTTTTAACCTTGGAACCTTCTCATGTTAGTACATCCTTCAATTCCCATCTTTATTCAGTATCGTGTCACAAGATATTATGGTAACCCTACTCTTTAACCCACTGAACTTTCAGATTCGGACAACACCACCCCCGAGTGAGTACAGAGGCCACGGGCTGTGAGCAAGGGGCTTACATGCTACCCTCCAATATCAAGGTCGGGTCTATCTCGAGTCGTCTCCAACAGCTTGCTCTGCCATTCTACTCCTCAAGATTGGCATCGGCGCTTGGGGCTCCTCTGTCGAAGTCAATAAACATTTACTTTCTCTTTTTGGATTTCAAAGGTCCATGTATGTCTGGAGTCATGTTCTGTGTCCAAGTCACACCAAACTACCATTTCTTTTATATAATACAGCAATATTTCCCTTTTCAACTTTCAGTTTGATGTTTGGGGCCCCACGGCTGGAGTCCCATCTTTGGTGGGGTTCGGTAGTACATTAGCTTATTGATGATTTACCAATTTTTCTGGTTGGGTCCCTTAAAAACAAAAATCTGAGGCGTTGTGGGACTTTTCAAAGTTGTTCAGTTCATGGTTCAGATCAGGTTGGCACACCTCAAATTGTTCGAAATGACAGGCTTCAGTACGGGGTGATGGTCGTGGAATATGTCAACAATCAGTTGCAAGATTTTCTCCAACGTCTTGGCATCCTCCACCCAAAAGAAACGTTTCCGCTATTACCCCGAACAGAACGGGCCGGGTGGCGAAACGCAAGCAACGTCACTCATCGAAATGTCATTACTCTTCTCCACACAGCGCGCCTACCCGTCACTTTCGGGTTGAGCGCTTGCACAACAATTTTAATGTGTAAGTCGTCTTCCCAAAGAAATCTGATCTGGCATATTCGTCCCACATAAAAATTAGACCAACATTGCTCCGGACTTACTCTATTCTCCGTGTTTTTGGATGTCTTGACTATCCATTGCGTCATGAGGTGCATCTATAAGGTACAACGTTAGATCTAAACCTTGCATGTCTTGTGGCTATGAACCCCTTACCAAGTTATCGAGTGTTGACCCACCCCCCAGCGTATATGATGTGACCCGCATGTTAAGTTCCATGAAAAACCGAGTGTCCCTACCACAAAGTCCGTATCCCAGCAGCCACGTCCCCACCGTACTCACTTTGGAGTTCTTCCTCTTTTCCTACACAGACCACGACAACTACTCGCCTGCTTTGCGCTCCACATGCCTAAGTCCTCACCAATGCCGCCAGCTATCACATCGATCAACACTCGACACCGGGAACTTCCACTCCGCCTAACAACGGCACACATTCACACCCATACATCACACCAATCACTCCCGTCGACACAGCACGTCGCCAAACACTCGACCAACGCCACAAACCGACCGTCACACCAACCTCCCTAAGCTCAGATTAAACAACACCCACCCAAAATCCCGGCTCCTCATCACCCCATGACTACCCGTGCCAAGAGTGGCATCTTCAAACCAAAAACTACTCCCTACTATTTTGCACTATGATGCCCAGCCTCCTCCACTGAGCCCACCAAATATAAACAGGCTGCTTAAAATAACACACTGGTGCATGGGGTAGGCTTGGTTGATGGATCGAGTTGAGGCGTTACAGAGACAAAAAATACTTGGAGTGTTAGTTCCCTCCTTCGAACCGGTTTCCCAATGAATGTAAGTGGGATTTTCGCATCACACGGCAACTCAGATGGATCATGTGCTAGATACAAAAAGCTTGCTGGGTTGCCCAAAAGGATAATGATCAAGCATATGGGCTGCATATGTCCGAAACGTTCAGCCAGTGGTAAACAACAGACAATCCGCCATGGTACTGTCTCTCGCTATGGCATCTCACTCAGTGGTCACTCCCATTAAGCTGGGACATTTCCAACGCCTTTTACATGGTGAACTAGAGGAGGAAATCTTACAGCAGCACCTCCTGGATATATTGATCAACGGTACCCTACTCAGGTAGGGTAAATTGGTAAATTCTTCTCGTAGGCCTAAGCAAGCTCAAACGAGCAGGGTACCTACGTCTCTCATCCTTTCTTGCGGCAAGGGCTTCACTACCACCACTAATGACAACAAGTCTTTCTTTGTCAAACATCGGCCACAAGAATTCTCATACTACTCAGCTATGTTGATGATATGTTGTCATGTTCCTCCCCTACCCTAAATTATGATTTATAAATTGTATGCATCAAATTTTAGATGCAAGGATCTTTGGACTTCTCAAATTTTCTCGGGTTGGAAGTTGAACGCACCAGTGATCGGCCTCTTATAGTATACCAGACGAAATATGCAGGGGAAATAATCATCGAGCGGCGTGGGACTCATGCACCACCGCACCTTACGCCATCATCCCCAGCCGATCGACGAAGGTGCAGACGTGTGCCGTTCCAAACCCACGCATGCTTTAGCAGTTTTTAGGCGGGCTTGCATATTTTAATGTTACTAGTCCAGAAATCCGTTAGCAGTAACTACGGGCTCAGGAAAATGCACATTCCGACGGAACACGATTTTCACACTCTCAAAACGCATTTCGGTATACGTCAAAGGCCACATTTTAGTGTGGTTTTAGTTTTCTCCAGGGGTGACCTTTGTCTTTGCGGATACTCCGATCAGACTAGGCTAATTGATCCATGCGACAGCACGTCGACAAAAGGTTATCTCATAACTTGACCAAATTAATTATTGGAATCATACAGAAAAAAAGTGAGGGTATCAAATCTCCACGGAGGCGGAATATCGAGCTCTATCGCGAAGCTCGGAAGTCACCCGTGTGGCATCACCTACCTTAGCCGATCTTCTTGTTTCCACACCGTCCCAAGCTTGTATTGCGACCAACAAATATTCGATCGTCTGACAAATGAAATCCTGTCTTCCCACAGACGCTGGAAGCATGTGTGGGCAACGATGGATGTCATGTTGGTGAACAGGTAATTGACTGGGAGCAATGACAGCTGCGTTGTTTCCACCGAGGACAGCTGGGGATTTTTCACAAAACGTTACCATCTCAGATTTTCAGGTATCTTCTCTCCAAGTGTCCTCGTGCTCCACCAGACCAGCTGTGAGGGGGGATAGTTAATAGAAATATAATTTACTTAATTATGGTGTGGGTTAGTGAGTAATTACTTATAGTTCTACAACTATATAATTGTACAACAAAAGACTCTAATATTGTTAGGTTATTCATAATTAATAATATTCCCTATCATTTCTATAGGTTTTTCCTAGTAAGGTTTAAGCGAGAACACCCCCCCCATTACGTATAGACATCCAAAATGCAGTGTTATAATCCTTTAAACTAATTCGTGGATGTCCATTTAATATATTGATGAATGATTGAATTCAGTATGTATTTTCCAAGGTGATTATGATCAATGTGCATAACTATGTACCTTTTTTTGGTGACATTGTGGTTATATCTCAGCCTGAAATATTGATATCACTCACCATGGTTAAAGATATGAATAAGAAGAAGAAAAATCCTTGGCTTATTCTATATGTTACTTCTCTTTTAGTTTATATCATTATGAGCTTATATTTTATAAGACAAACGTTGAAATATAATATTTTATGATACTTTTTTCAGTACAAAGAACCATTTATATATCTTATGATTAAAATTCTAAGGAGGATGTGTTTTTGTTACTATAAAAGTTAGTATTAAGTAGGATAGAAGAAGGAAAAGAGAAAAAGAAGAAAACATTAATAAAATATAAAATAAATACTATAATAAAATAGAGGCAAACATATTTAGATAATGATGAAATTTATATGAAAAGAAAAAACAATAGAATGAATAATATCGACACCTTCTTTGGCCAAATACACCTGTAAATAATAAGTAAAATAATAATAATAATAAGAGATAATACTAATAATAATAATAATATAAGGGAAAGTACATTTAGGTATGAAATTTGATAGAAAATGACTTTAATACTTAATTACACATGCGTAAATACCCTTAGCATCTTCTACGTGATTTTTCCACCCAGAGACTAAGCTCACTCTCACCCGCCCAAATCATAAGCCACATAAGCGCCAATCATAACAGTAGGTACCACATCATTAATTTTAGTTCTTTCTAACTTATTCAATCTGATTATTAAAATTTTTTAGATTAATATATCAATAATTAAATTAGAAATGCATACCCCCACCCTCTCTTTCTTCTTCCTTGTTGTTTACTATTTCAAATTGATACTTATTTGATGTCTTCTTCATTATTCAACATTTTTTAAAATAAGGGATAATGAAAAAAAATTCAATATAATATTCACCATTATCTTCTTCAAACCCAATCCCACCAATTTACTCTCTTGGAGGAATGAATTAAATTTCTGAAGCCCAGTTTCTTAACAACTCAATCGAAATTAAGACACTGCATAAGAATTAGTGGTAAAAAAGTATAAATTCTTATTGAGAAATATTTTTCAATAGATCTAGAAATCAAAAGGAGTCACTCAAAATTCAAGAAAGTTGCTTTTTACGAAAATCGACACCATAATCTAGACCGATTCAACGTCAATTAAAATAACTGTCGGTATGTTAAATTGTAGGGAGATTAAAAGAACTAGTAAAATGAAAAATAATTCTTGATAGTGGGAGGAAGAGTGAGGATGTAGGTGTTTCAATGGGAGAAAAAAAAACGTGTGAGGAAAAGGAAGACAAACAAAATGAAAGAAAAAAAAATAAAGAATAGTAGGGGATCACTTCATTCTATATACCTCTAAATAAAAAAAATTACATATGTGTAGAGAGTTCATACCATCAAGGAAAAATCGTGAAAAATCAATGGATATTGGGACAAGTCAAAAACGGTAATGTGTAAAAAAATGGGGGGGGGGTCTTCGAAAGAATCAGTTTTTTCTTTTATACGCGCTTTAAGGAGGATAGTACACTCACTCTTCCTATACGTCATCATTAGAGGGGTGTTTAAATTACTTAGAAACTAGTAAGAGGTATGTACGCACATGTAGTTTAAGAATTAAAGTAAATTTTTCTACCATATAAAGACAAATACGAATAACCGAACCACGTTTACAAAATGCTAGTACCATGTTAGCAACACTTGTATGCATTTTCCCTTATAATAATAAAAAGTTAATTACTATTTTTGCATTCATTTCTATTCTTTATCGTAAAAATCTAAATGTCTATAAAAAAAGACACTGTAAAACTTTTTACAAATGATCACATTAGAGTTTAAAAAATTGTGCATTGATTTCACATTTTTTTCTTCTTTTTCTTAATAACTAAGAGTTGCATATGTATTGGTTTGTTTATTTATTTGCATTCTTCATAATTTTTTGTATAGGTTATAAAGAGTTTTTTTATATCCCAATGTATTTATATGATGAGATATAATATAGATATTAATATATTAGATATATATATATATAGTATCACAGATAAGTTTCTCTAATTAAAAAAATAAATTTAAATATTTTTTACGGGTCTTATTATAGTAGTTTCTAAACTATATATGTATTTTGACTAGACTTATATACTAAAGTAATAATAATATTAGGATATAATTTTCCAATAAATTAAAAAGAACCATAAAAGATCAAATCATGTATTGTTATATTTCGTATGTACTAAGAATTCAAGCAAACGAAAAAGAGGGAGAAATATTTTCAGTATAGTTATGATGGAAAGCCTCTTGAAAATAAATGAAGGGAAGTATGAATGGCTCTAATGGCCAATTGAACTGAATTAATATTGATTGTATTGATCATTAAAGTGACATAAGATAAATACTTTCTCCATTTCAAATTCCAATCTCAATATATTTCATTCATGTTGGAAAGAGTAGGAGAAGTTGAACAACCTAATATTAATTAGTTAGTTCTATAACAATTTTATTTAGTGTAAGATTTATAAAATGTTTAATTTAATCTATATTTTGATTTTTTAGTGTTATAGAATATAAATGGTAAAAATTTCAACTTTGGACTTTAAAAGTCTCCCCATTTTAGATAATGTATAAATATCGGATTGATTTTAAAGTGGTGATTTATTGCATCTGTTGAGTTGTTATTGCATTCTGAGCCTGAAATGTGTTCCATTTAAGAAAAAAAGTGGGATTAGTGTTTTGGTCTTTGACAGAGTCAAATCGGAAAGTCCCGTGCATGGGTCCCATGATTCATGTCTTGACTCCATTAATGACCAGTTTATATGTTATGATTTTTTTGTCTAGACGACGTACTAAGACCATCTCCAACCCCAACACAAAATTTCACCAAATGATCAATTTTACATCAAATTAGGAGATTGGATAAAATTTGTGTTTTGAGCTCAATCCACAAAAAATTTGGTTTTTTGATAGTATATTCGTCACACTAATTTAACTTTTAAAATTTTGAATATATTTGCTTATAAAACTTTTGATCATAAAATTATAATTTGTGTTTTTTAATTAATTGCTTGTATATTTAATTATTTTTTTTTTTATGTTTACATTTTATCTATTATGTTAGGTAATAAAATTTTGCTGTTCAATTAATTAGTTTGTCTATCATAGACTTTAAATGTATTGTTAACTCTACTATTAAATTAGAAAGAATAAACTACAATTAGCCTTCAAAAAAAAGTTAAAAAATGTAAACATATAAATTTTTTAAATAAATAATACAATGTAATATAAAAATAACCAAAAAATCATACCAAAAATAGTAATTGACAGACACAATTTACTACTGTATTTGAATCATCATTTTTATTTGTATAATATTTCTAGGAATCTTATTTAAATTAAAAAATATGATACAACATAATTTTATATTAAAAGATTACAAAAGGGATATAATATGAATTAGATAAGGTGAAGTTGACATTTTTTTATGCATAATAAGCATTATAAATAAAACAAAATAATACTGAAGAGAGAAAAATTAACTCTTTTGGTGTAAAATTTGATATAGTGGGTAGGAGTTGATTACATAAAAAATAGTGCTGACACCAAGTTTGGTGAAAAAATTTGATGTTTGGGTTAAAGATGCCCTAACATTTGTATCCTATATTTGATAGCATGGCAGACGTTCAAAGGCCGTTCTGAAAGGAAAAGCTCCGGTGAAATGACTTGGAGCGCGCGCGATTGACCTTAAGCTAGGCTTCCTTTTCATCTAGATTGAGCCAAAATGTGTAAAACTCATGTTTATTCGTGTGAATTGGGGGCAGGGACCTAGTATTCTTACCTCTATTCTTAGATACCGTGTTTTAGGTTGATCAAAATTATTTCAAGCATAATATCTTGCTCGTTGGGTGGTTTGGGTTTGTGCACACTATGTGAATTACTTGAATTTACTTGCTTTGAGATGCACATCCAGCCTTAGCGTAGGATGGACCAGTGTTGCCTTAAACTCTCAAATTTTGTTGCTTTGCATTATCTCCGAAGTCGTTTTGAACATACTAGATTTTTATAGACTGAAATAGTTGACTTGAGGTCTGATTAGGAGAGCAGTCAGGCAAATCATTGCTTATTAGCCATTTTACTACACTCTCTTCCTATTCATTGGTTCGCAGGTGTTTTCAGAGGGTTTATTTATGCTTATAACAACAATGGAGGATGAGTTGTACTGGAGGGAGCCTTATGTTGATTACCTTCGGTGGGTGGTGTCCCCGATCAGTGACTCTTTGATCATGCGATCTCATTGAAATCGACACACCTTTGGCATTCTTTTATAGGTTCTGCGTGCGTGATGGAAGTCATTATACGGTTAAAGCCATAAGTTTAGTTCGGGTGGGTTGCACTTTACATGAGCTCGTATTCGCTTAAGATAGTGCATGGGTTTACACGCCCAAATTGATCCTTAAGTTCGAGGCCCAGTCTATCATTAGGTTTAAGGCCCCACTTTACCATTGGGATTTGAGGCCTCGATTCCTATAATTTTGGCTCAAGGTCGCGTGAATGATTCTTTTTTTGGGCCGGGAGGTTCAAGTATCTTATTCTTGTATCTTAGTTATTGGTAACCTATCGCTTATGAGGGCCCGTTCATGTTTTTATTTGACTTACTCACTAGTGTACCTTTTAGGATTATGCGATTAGTTAGGTGTAGTTTAGATTATACTAGAGTTGCTTGCGGTACGATTCGTGCTTTTTTTGGATGTCCGCTTGACCTCGTTGTCTAGATTTTATTTTAAGATGATTTTACCTTCGCTTGGACGTCGGTGATGGCCATGAGGACATGGTTTTTGTACTATGCTACACTATATATTTGCGTTAATACAGGGTTTAGTACAGCTACCAACAGTGATAGTTTGGTGACATCTTGTGAAGCGGTGGATGGATACCGGAGACGGCTGTGAGCACTTGAATTTCTTGATCCAGTTGTTCTCATTTGTAAGTATGTTTTCTTGTTTTTGCCTTGAGATGAAATTGTTGTGGTTTAAACTTTTGAGACAGTAATTTATTCGTGGGGAATTCCAGTTTCTGGGAGTGGTTCCTTGGTATATCATTTTTGTTGCTTCAGTTGTGTTTTTGCTTATTTTTAGCATTATGTCATGTGTGGTTCGAACCAGTGTATTCAAGCTTGCTTATTCTGGGGATATGATTGTATACCTACATGTGAATTTTAGTCGTTATCACCATAACATCGGAAGTCGGATTCATGACAGTGACATCCACCGATTATTAAAGGGCTAATTGAGTATACAATCGATTTAATGACTCTAAGATAAATTTGATACTGTAGAAGGTTTTTGTTCCCCTCAAAATATGAAATAGTAGCTAAAACAAAGCAATGTGTTTTAAATTTGAATCTTTGTATCTACTCGTGGGTAATCTTTCTAACTCATTTCACAAAGAAGTAATTACCTCTTTACAAGGGAGGAAGATTGCTCCATCAAAGAAAGTTGTAGCTTCAGATTGTGGCAAATTGTTGTATTAGGTAGAGCTAAATCATTGACCAGATAAAGCCTTTTTATTTTATCTTTGTTTGTTCATTGTCGAGCTAAATAGGCCCCCCATTTTAGAGTTTCCATCAACTTATAAGGGCTCTCACCGTTTAGTTTATTTAGTGGTTATTTTTATATTGTTTGGATTTTTTCCGGTGTGTTTGATCTGTTTGAAGTTTAGTGTTTCTCTAAAAGGAAAATCAAAGTACTAAAATAAATGCTTTAAATTTTCCTAAAAGTAAAATATAATTTTTTTCCTTATTTGAGTTATTCGTTTCTTGGAGAAAAAGCTTGAAATTCAATAAATTGAATAACTCTCTTTTAATATCAAAATAAACAACATCATCCATAATCTAGTTGTTTCGAGAATCTTTTTTTACGGGAAGATTTTATCCTAACATGTTTATGCTATTTTCAATATTAGTTTATAATATGTAGGTGTCTTGGTCAAATCTATTAATTATATATTTTTAGTATGATTTTATCCGTCTTCTGATTTATCTCAACGGAGTTACACAAAGAACTTCCGCCACTGACGTACTGATACCTCTCAAAATCTAACAAGTGCTAGCAGATGACTGGGTAAATGAACTCCGAACAAGCAATAGTTGAAACAAAGTTAAAAACCGTTTCAAGGTGTTTCAAATCAATTTTCAATCAATATGATGATAATGAAAATTTTTGTGCTTCTACATATGGAGAAAAATGCAATTATATTCTTAAAATCATGATGCTCCATCTTTAAGAAACAAAGACAGTTTTAATCTTGTTACCTTATGCGTGGAGCTCCCCCAAATTAAAATACCGCAATACTTTTAAGTTGAGCTACGCTTTCAACTCATGCATGATTATTTTTAACGCAAAAGCTCCCCTTTTCAACCGTGTTCATAATTTTAAATGGCATCTGCGTTCCAAATATTATGAACAGGCTAATTAACGCAAAAAGACTCAATTTAAACTTATATCAATTTTTAAATGGGGGGTATGGTAAGAACATTGATTAAGGAAGATTAGGTTTGAATAAAACGGGTCAAGATTAATTGACCAAAAGGAGCCAAAGAAGAGATTGTATGGATTTTTCCCCCTAACAAATCAAAATATTAAAATGATGCTTATTTTTCTGAAGAAAATATAGTAATGGTTTCCATATTGAGTTATTCTTTTCTTGGAGATAAAGTTTGAAATTCATCAATTCAAGACCCCTGCTTTCTCATACATAGGATACAACATAATAGCATCCACAATGGAATCGTTAGAGAGTTTGGTTTATGAGGATATGCTCCTACTGTTCTGCAATTTTTCAATATTAGTTCAATAACTATTTTAGTATTGCTGTTATTTGTCTTTTGATTTATGTTAGGCTTCAGAAAGACGTCATGATTACTTTTTAAGCCAACCTATGTATTATCTGTGATATCTATTATGCATCATCTAGGAATTTTAATGCATTTTATGACTGAAATAGGCAACTGGAAATACATATACCCCATGGCTTGCAAATCTAATTTTATCACACAAGTCCCACAATGTTTTCAACTAGTATCTAACATCATCATCATTATGTCGTGATGCGGTATGCAAACAATAGAGATGATAATGTACACATAGTGCCTTCTAATATCTTGGATCACAACAAAAATAATAAAAAAAGTCTATGCAACAAAGCATAGATTGATCTTGCTGTTAACTGAGAAGATCAGAATGTTTTGGATAAGGAAATAAAATTGGGATCGAGCGAAACTGCTCTACATGGATAGGACAGAACCTCTCTAGACAAAAAATGAAATAGAGAAGTAATAGAGAGAGAACTGGTAATGGTGAATCAATAGAGGGGGTTTATAGTGGGTCCTAACAGCCCAATTTGAAATGACCATGTGACAAACGGAAGGGATCTTGAGGATCTACATATCTAGCAGTCCGTAATGTTTGGAGCAGAGATGAAGCTCAAGATTAAAGACTTTGGGGGGATTCTAAATTTTGTTAAGTTGAATTTTAGCCAAAACGTGGAACGGCCAAAAGAGAAGAGGAAATGAAAAAGTAGTTGGGGGGGAAAATATAAGTCATTTTGTTAAAGTGCAAAGGAATAGTCATTTCTCCATATGGGTAGAAGAAAGGAAATTGTCGTCCTTAATTAGAACACTTTCTTACTCTTAAGGGTTAAGAAGAAGGTACCCCTCACGCCGTCCGTCATTGTGTCGCTCGATTGAGATTGGGATTGGATTTGGCAATGATGTGAGTGATGATAATATAGCATTATTATTATGGTCCCCAAAACGAAGTCTGAAGGATTTATTTGAGATATAACATTTCGTGACTGAAATATGGCTATTAAAAAAGTCTTTTTCATTTTTTTCAGACACTGAAAACCCTTTCTGGATAACATTTTTCTCACATATAAATCAAATTGTCGATCGAATGAGTCTGTGTTGTGGTCTAGTTACTGCTTCTTACGTTGCTGAAGGTATGAAGATTGAGGTCTCACTACTTCTTTAAGAAGGTTAACTTTTATCATCTCGGTGTATTTGCCATTATGTATTTTCATTTCAACGTTTTCTAATCATTTGTATATACAGGGGACATTTAAACCCTTCACCTCATTTCCAATTATCACATAACACAAACAACAAAGGAAGTCCACACATTCTACTAGAATATTAGGCTTACGAGATCAATTCAAGAGTTGAGTCTTCTCCTTCCAAATCACTTTTGAAGACATATAATCTATAACAATCAATTATTCATAATCACTCATCAGAAATAACATCCTCAACATCAATCATTTATAATGAGCCAATCAACCCATAACCAAAATTCAAAATGGAGGTTTGAATAAAAAAATCAATACTTGAAAATGATTTTTAAGGATTTTGGAACTCATATTTAAAAACTATTTTGGAAAGGGGATCAAAATCACCATTTTAGAAAAAAGCTCAATGTATTCCAAAACCTTGCCATTTTCTAAATAAATTCCCAAATTAAATTGTTCGATCGAATGCCATAAAAACCAAAGGACTGATGTTTTAGGACATAAAAGTTTAGCGAAATGATGTAGTATAAGAAGTCCTTCCCAAAATCTCAACCAAGGGTTCCCCAAGTACGAAAATGCATTAATGGGGCTTTTAAAACTATATGACAGGACAAAACTAGTCCTATGCTGTCGAAAAATGAGAAGCGAACCACACAACAAAAAAAAAAATACAATTTTGGTGTATCTGGCCAAAAGTAAATCCTTTTTACGTGGTAAAGATAGACTAAGCAAGAGGTCTCAGTTCAGCAAGATTTGAAAACGAATGTGCCTCCGACAAGTGAGGTATGTAGACACAAAAAAATTACAACTAACTCTCAAAAGCATTGAAAGGATCATCGAGAGTTATTGTAAACCCAACACAAAAATCAGATATACAAATAAATAAATCTTGATGGTCCGATAACTCAAGGGAAACGTAAAACATGAATTTGAGGTCTCTTTAACTCGATATCTATGAAAACCACACGAAACTAACTTATACCTAATATGGATAAAAAATGCTCGGGACCTCTCAAAAATGGACCAAGACCTCCCCAAGGCCAAAAATCATCCACTAAATCAAATAGAACTCTTAAAATTATGTTTCAACCAACCAAACTATAAGGCCCCTTAAAATTAAGTAAGATCTAGCAGTGCGCACATGTGCCTAAAAGATTAATATCTGCTAATTAAGGGTTATGTATTAACTTATTGAAGTGGTTGTGCAGGTCAAATGTCCCCAAGAACGTCCAAGATTGTTAGAAAGCTGGTATTTAGGGGGGGGGGGGGACGTTGCTAGTGTGGCCTTATGTTTGATTGTTTTATGTATGTTTGATGGTCCAAAAAACAGTAGCGTGACCCTAGCATAATATATACAATGTAGGAGTCAATTCTCGGGTTAACGATCCCTAAGGACCCGAAGAGGACCCAAATGTTGGACAATGAAACTTTCCATGTTGGAAAAAGAAGTTTCCAAAGGCAGCGTGCAGAACCAATATTTGGATCCTCCCACGAGTCACGCGCCTGGAACTTAGTGTTCCTGTGCGTTTAATGCCCTACATGAGTCACTGTCCCAAAAAATTATGGGAGGAAAGATTTGGGGCTGCCTCCGCGACATGCAACCACTTTCCAAATTTGGTTGCATCGTTTTAAAGTAAAGTTTGACATGTCCAAAAGTTCCTAATAAGTATAAGGGTGTTTTGGTAACTTTAGGAGGTTGGTATAACTGCTTTAGTGATTATGTAGCCCTTTTACCCAAGTCAAAACCCCAATAACCTAATGATAAAAAAAATCCATAACCCTCTTTCTCTTCCAACTTTTCGCAACCCCATTGGAGGGGAAAACAGGTTCAAGCTAGGGTATGGATTTTATGATTTCTTCTCCCAAATTTTTGTTGGGATTCTCATGTTGTTAAGTGCAATTGAGATTGTTGATGTGGTGCCAGTTAGGATATAATATGATTTATGATTATGAGAGGGTTGTTGTGGGGTATGGTTATAGTTGTTAAGAGTGGTATAGTTGGAATGGAAGCACCCTTTTGATTGATAGTTTTTCTTTTATCATGCATGATGATAGGCGAATGTTGTGTTTAGGTTGAAGGTTTTAGAAAGATGTTTTATGTAGGAGAAAGATTTGTTGCATTATATATGTGTGAATGGTTCATAGTGCCTTGTGTGGATGACGTCTTTGGATAGGCTTGATCTAAGATAAGAATTGAAGGTAGTGTGCTTACCTTGTAAGGTAGTTGTTTGAATTACTAGTTAATGAAAAAACCTTTGGCACTAGATTATTAGTCCCTAATGAACTATTCTATGTGTTAGAAGGGGAAAAAAGGGGTCTCTTATTCCATAATGTTTGGTGATATGTTTTGCCTAAGGTGACTTACAGGGTAGTATGTATCCTTTAAACCTTAAAGAGGATGGAAAATTGATGAGACCGACTTAGAAGTGGTTAGTGTTGTATATTAATTTGATCATTAAGTTAGTCATTCACAAGGGTGCTTAGCTTGTACTAGGCATATTGGTTGAATTCCTTCCAAAGGTGAAATGTGGGGTAACAGACGAGGAGTTACCTTGCATAGTATTTAGAGAAAATAAAGAGGCTTTAGGGAGTTTCCCCCTAAAAACAAAATGGGGTTACCTTATGGAGGAGGATTGACCCTAAATCTAAGAAAAGCGTGTGGGGTGGACCTTAAGCGTCCATATGTACCCCCTCTGTTATCAGGAGTTATGAAGTACTTTGTATTCAGGTGTTTAAATAAGGTTCTTATGTGGTGGGGTAGTCCGATTTGATTACGTGGTTTCACAATATTTTTAATGCCTTGAATTTAAATGGTTGCCTTAGTGTGTTTACAAAAGGCCTTTTGTAGAAATTTTTAGATAAGGCCTTTATTTGTAGGAAATCTGTCTAAAGATGAAATGCGGAAGTTTTTGAACTAAGAAAATGCAGCAATTTATGTGTATCCTACCTACGGAGCTTGTGATGAGTCCCTATTGGTGGCATCGTAGAGTGAAGCTGCTGAAGGAAGAGGGGAAGTCTGTACGAGGTTGTGGGATTAGAAGTGTCATGCGGACCATCGTTAGCCATGACGGTCAGTCCTGCTGGTTCGTTGTGATGGTTTTAGGAAGAGTCCCAGACCCAAATTCGAAGAAGAATTTAAGTGTATGGAACGAGACCGTCACGACCCAAATCGGATAGCGACTGGCCCACACTTATCCCCCATGCTGAGGAACCAACCAATTCTACACCTTAAATTCATGTACGATAAACAGAAAGTATGCGGTAAGACTAAATCATTAAAATAAACCGATTCCATACAACTTCTAAAATTCAACATCTATTATTATCCCAAAATCTGAAGTCATCACCACAAAAAAATACATGATACCTCATAATACTAAAACTAGAGTATTCTAAATAAAATAAACAAAAAATTAGTCATCGGAACTTCAGGCATTAAAGACATGAGAAAGAAGATCCGCCACGCTAGAAAAAGCGGTTTATCTCACCATGAAATCGGTGGAATGAAGACTGGCTAGGAGGCGGTTGGGGGTTGGAGTGACGACGACGGTAGTTTGCTGCACTCCACAATAACAAAGAAGAAAACATAAAAGTAGGGGGGGGCAGTACAACCACAAGTACTGAGTAGTTATCATCGGCCAAAACTCCAAATAAAAAACCGTATACATCAAGAGTAAAATCATAAAATAAACTAATATCCTTAGCATGCGCATTTACCAATTACATAATCCTAGGTTACAACACCAAGAACATCAATGAGGACTCACGCCTCTCATCATACTATTGGAACGGAATTAGGTTCATTAGATTGAGATAATAAATCTTTCAAGATTCAGTTTATTATTTACTCTCGGTGTCGGTACGTGACACTCCGCTCCTCTTCTATCATGGTCCGGAACGTGGCACCCGATCCATATACTATCCTGGGTGTCGGAACGTGGACACTCGATCCTCATATTCTATCCTTGAGGTACCGGAACGTGGCACCCGATCCATTATATATCCTGGTGTCTGAACGTGACACTGATCCTCATTTCTATCTGGTAACGGAACGTGGCACCCGAGCCCTAATTTCTCACTACTTTCGATTCATAAGCCTTCGTTTATACCAAGGCTATCATTAACAATGTAGAGTAGGGTTCTCAAGATGTAAGATTCAATGCCACTTGATCATGCTTAATTATCACAATCCTATATATATAATAAAAATCAATATGCATACACACAATTAAGCATAGAGAAGATACTTAATAATACTTACCCAAAACACAAATATTCGCTATAAGAGTACTACGAATAGTGTGAAAAACCATAACCTTACATCCACCGAGATTCTGCATCAAGCAAGCAAATTCCTCAAATTTTGTTTCCCTTCATTTTCATCTCTCTCTTGCTCGGGATTTTCTCTCTGTTCTTTCGGTTTTTCTTATTCAAACCCTCTTTCTTTTACCCTAATAATCATATATGAAGTATAAAAGCTGGACACAATACCACTAATTAAATTAAGGTTACCTCTTTTAAACCCACAAGTAATTAGACTATTAAACATTTAAACCCACCACTTATAAATTACGCAGAAAATATTCCAAAAAAAAGCCCCTGAAATAAATTAACAGAAATCCGACCCCCGCTGGGATTGCGCAGCTCTGTGACGGGCCGTTCGTGCCTGCGACGGTCCGTCCTGCGTCCCTCACAGCATACAAAAACTCGATTTAGTGGATGGCCTGTGACGGGGACGTCGAGCCTGCGGACGGTCGGTCCTGCACGATCCGTCGCGAAGTCAGAGAATCGATTTAGTACTTAAATTCATACTGCAAGTGTTCTGGGACGGGACCTCCACGACGGTCCGTCGTGACCATGAGGTCTGTCGTGGCATCGTTGCTCTTGCCAAGTTTTTCCAGAATTAAAATTTCTCAAGACGACTAAAAACAGGTACGTTACAATAGCTACCCAATTTACGATTCGTTCGTCCTCGAACGATCCCGAGAAGTAAAACAAGAGGAAAAGAAGAAGGCCCTGAAGCTGTAAACAGGTGTGGGATCTTTCTGCATATCAGCTCCCTTCCCAAGGGGCCTCTTTAACGGTCGATTCTTCCATTGCACCTGGATGGATGCAAATTCCTGATCTCAACTTGCGAACCTTTCTATCTAAAATAGGCAAAGGCGCCCCTCATAAGACAATATTCTCATCAAGCATAAACTGAAATCCAACGAATGATGTAGTTTTCCCATCCCCATGGTATCTTTTTCAAACATTGAAACATGGAATACGATGTACTCCGTAGAGTGCTGGAGGCCAAAAAGGCCTAATTCCATAGGCACCTTCCTACTCTGCTTCAAAAATTCAATGGACCCAATATAGCCTCGGGACTAAGCTTACCTCTTTTAACAAATCGCATCCACACCCTTCATGGGGTGATCGAAACCTTGCAGCAAAACCTGTTCACCTTCATGAAACTCCATCCCTAACCCTTCGGATCTGAATACTCTTTGCCTATGTGAGACGGAAAAGCTTTTCTGAAGGATTTCACTTTTTAACGAGTCCTCTAAAAGGTCAGTACCCCAAGGTCTAACTCGAATGCATCAAACCAACCAATGGGAGACCTACATCTCTACCTACAATGCCTCTCAAATGGGCCATGTCAATACTTGGTGATAGATATTATGTGTATGGACAACTCCGCTAAGGGTAAGAAGCTATCCCAATGGCCACCAAATTCTTTAAGCATGCACGGAGCACATCCTCCAACACTTTGAATCGTTCGCTCAGACTGACCGTCGGTCTGGGTGAAAATGCTATAGGTACTAGGTCAAACCTAGGACCTAATTCCGCATGCAATGTTCTCCAAAACTTAGAAGTAAAATGGACTCTATATGATATGATGGACAGTGGAACTCCAGGCAATCGAACAACTTCAGAGATGTAAAGTTGGCTAACTTCTCTGCATTGTAAGTCACTTAACCGGAATGAAATGAGCACAGACGTAGTTAATCTGTCCACAACACCCAAATGGAGCGATTTGCCCAATGTTTTGGAATGATCCAACCACGAAGTCATTGCAATTTCTCTCCCATTTCTCATTCCGGAATCGGGCGTTCTCTGAAGTGTTCCTCGGCAGGGCCATTTGGTGTTCATACTTTACTGTGACAGTTTGGACATGTGGCCATAAAAATCCACAATATCAGCTCATTACTCACCAAAAAGTGTGCTTTAGGGTCACGGTCATTGGTTGCCACCAGGATGTATCGAATACCTTGAACTATGAGGCCTCTGTCAGATAGTGGTTGATCAATCATCGACGCGGGCGTACCACTATACCTTTCCTTAATCCTCAAATACCGTCTCATCGATTGTCGCTCTTTAGCCTCTCCTTGCAACCAACTTTTTTCTCGGATCCGGATCACATTTGTCATCATTAAAACTGGTTTCCCTTAATCTTGTCAGGACAGGATAGATATTGCTCCATACACAAGCTAAAAATTCCTTCTCATTACTTCCAACTCATAAGGTCGTTTAGCCAGAATCGAACTCTCTGAAGCCAATGGGTCGGCCATAGAAGCTTGCCAAAGTGAGCCAGACTACCCATGCTCATGCTTTTCTACTTAAAGCATCCTGCTACAACCATTAGCCTTTCCGGATGATCACAAGATAGGAACCTCATAATCCTTCAGGAGTTCCATCCACCTCCTCTGTCTCAAATTCAATCTCTTGAGTACAGAAACATACTGTAGGATACGATAATGTATAGACCTCACACTTGACCCAATATAGATAGTGTCTCCATTGCTTTAATTCAAATAACAACACCGCAGCCAACTCTAAATCATGGGTCGGATAATTACGTTCATGACCTTTACTGGCCTAGAAGCATAAGCAATTCACATTCTCTCTTTTTGCATTAGCACTGCACTCAAACCAGAATAGGACTGCCATCACAATAGCCACTGAAATTCCTACCTTCACGGCAAGAAAGATAGCGACTTGGTGCAGTAGTCAACAGAAGTCTGGAGCATTCTGAAAGCTTCTCACACTCATTCCGGACCATAACAAATGGAACCAATCTGGACTTAGTCAAGTTCGGTAATGGGAAGCCCCCATAGAAGAGAATCCTTGACCAAATTCGAGGTAGTTAACTGGTAAACCCCAACAAAGCTTCTTATTCTGACACATTAGTAGGTCTACCCAATCTGGCACTACTTCGATCTTAGAAGGATCCACAAACACGCATTTCTGGGAATCCATTTGTGCCACAAGAAGGACAACTGCATCAGCCAGACACCTCACATAGAGAACTTGCATAAAGCTTTTTCTCTCTCAACCATTTCCAACACAATTCTCAAAGCTTCCTCATGTTCCTGTCTTACTATGGAGTTACATCAGTATCTCATCATAAATACGATCAACAAATGAGGATCCAAATATGGCTAAAATCCCTTCATCCAACTCATGGACGCAAGCAGGGGCATTCGTTAAGACCCAAAAGCACATCACACAAATTCGTTAATGCCCATACCTGTTTCTAAAAGCAGTCTTTGGACATCAGTTTGCCGTATTTTACAATTGATGATAACGAGGATCTCAAGTCAATTCTTAGAGAAGACACAAGCACCTGATACTAATCGAACAGTCATCACTGCGAGGAAGAGGATACTTGTCTTGATGGTCACCTTGTTCAAACTGCCGGTATAGTAAGTCTAGACATCCGAAAACTCCCTCCTTTCTTCTCACAAAACAAAACCGGGAGCCCCCAAGAGGATGAACTTGGTCATGAAGCCCTTGTCAACAACCTCTGAAGTTGGGCTTTCATCTCTCTTAACTCGCGGGCAGCCAGTCTATAAGGGGTGGTATAGGAAATGGGCGAGTACCCGGTCAAAGTTAATACAGAAAGTCAATATCCCTATCTGGGTTGCATACCAAGAAGATCGGCAGGGGGAAACATCAAGAAAACTCACGGACCACCGAACCCACTCAGCGAACGGTACTGGGTTGGGTAGTGTCACCTTGGCATGTGTTTTTTGTTACCAAGAAAGGATAAACACCCTTTACTAACCATTCTAGGCACGAGAAGAAGGAGAAGAGTAGTTACAGCAACCGGATTGGAGTGTAGTCACCTCCCACACTAAAGGATCGTTATCCCAGGCTTGGCTAACGGCAACCGTTTTAGCATTACAATCCAAGATCGGAAAATTGGGGCAAGCCAAGTCATACCCAGAGAAGTGACATCAAAAATAAACCATTTCATAAGATAACCAAACTACATAAGTGTGGATCCCCACAAAGTTCTACCAAGCAAGACCATATACCTTTTCAACTACCCACCAGACTCACCACCGGAGAGTAGAACACGAATAGGCATATCAAGTTAATTCACAATGTCAATTTAGACCATTAGCAAATGGGAAGAAGATAATAAGAATAATGTGGATCCAGGATCAAACAAACAGAAGCTATTGCAATCACAAACCAGAAGATACATTGATGACCAGCAGCACTCAGATGTAGTCCGCCTCCGACCCCAGGGAAAGCTACAAAAGGGCCCCATTACATGTCTGTCCGTTGCCTCATGTTGTTGGTTGGAGTGGGCTCCAGTTTGCCAATCACCCGCGGCCGTTTTGGTGACCACAATACTCGGTCCACCACCGTCCCCTCCAGAAAAACGGCCTCTACCATGAAACACCTCTACCTCTAGTATTGGGGGTCTATAACTTGTTTTGGACAATACCTCTGATATGCCCAGTCCTCCAACCCATAAACACTCTCCGGATTCAAGCATGAGGGTTCCAGAGAAGTGGTGTGGTGGTTGAGGTGGACCCAAACTAAAGTCTGTAGTGAAGACGAATGGGTCCGAACGGTTTATAGTAACCTCCGGAACCCTGTCCTCTAGAGTAAGAAACCATTTAAACTCACGCTCCCTTTTGGAAACTCTTTGATGTCGATGCCAAGGGAATTCATTGGATTCACTCCTTCCACCTCTACACAAAGCTACCACTTCTTGAAAAGATTTCGCTGTGGCCGATACTTGTAAAGAATTTGAAATTCGCAACTTGTCTAAACCCTTACAAAACGGGAATCCGCTCTTGTGGACTGGTGAACAAAGTTGGGTGGCGTATCTAGATAGGCATGAAACTAGCCTCATAGGCATTGCCGACATCCTACCTTGTTCTAGGCTCAGAAACTCTCCCTTTCCTATCCTCAAATTCCGGGGGATAACTTCCATAAACAGTAGGAGAATGAGACCCAAAGTCATAGTCGGTGCTTCTCTGTTGGTTGGGACCCTAACATATGACCGCACCACCATTTTGGACGTTCCCTAAAACGAACTACGAACTCAACACCAAGCCGTTTACTATACCCATCTGGTTGTAAGAGTAGCTCATGACAGTGCAATAGAAATTCGTAAGCATCCTCAGAGTTCGCAACCTTGAAGACTGAGTTTCAATTTCAAGAACTACTGGAAACGTTCATGTAATCATTGTCATTATAGGTTACGAACTACTAAGTTCACCATTCCTGCAACCGTCGTTCCACTCCAGCTACTCACCGCTAGACTCAGCCCCGGCTTGTATACTCCTGCAACCCAGTAGTCAGCGGGGAGGAAAACGTTGCCTTGTCAATGAGGCATCCACTACGGAGGGGCCAAGTGGCGGCAGTGTTGTATTACTCGAAACCGGAGGTGTTGTGCAGAAGAAAACACTGGTGGTGCCTGACCCTGATCAGGACAACCAGCTAAGATAAGCGAGAACATGATTGATCATCTCTGGGTTAGGTTGGGTGCCGAATTTCCTTCATCACCCTGTACTTGTTCATTCTCCCATCATCCCCTTCTCTATTACTCCTCAGTCGGGGAGGAGTCACAGCCCTGAGTACGCGATGGGGATAGGTGCTCGTATCTTCCCCTAGCGACGTCTCCCACGACCTCTACCACGGCCTCGTGCCGTTGTTCTTCCTCGAGCTACAGCCCCAGCGGCTGCCAGACGCACCCTGTTCCCACCCGGGTATTGGGTTGGGGATGTCGTTGCTGAGTTTAACATGCGAAATAGTGTGTTAGTGTAAAGTATGGTCAGATACCCAATTTGGAGTCACCTAGATACAAATTGGATTCAAGGATAGCACGGACAAGAAGGACAGAAAGAGGAATGTTCCTAAAGTCTATTAGCCTCTTAGGAGAGTTAAAGGAGTCCCCCTACCGTTCATAAGGACTTACTAG
Organism: Solanum habrochaites; assembly: GCA_027704765.1. Classification (NCBI taxonomy): domain Eukaryota; kingdom Viridiplantae; phylum Streptophyta; class Magnoliopsida; order Solanales; family Solanaceae; genus Solanum; species Solanum habrochaites. Next base: position 17,624,219 of record JAKWJA010002499.1, read on the forward strand.
ACCTGTTCTTGTATGATGAGACCAACGAACCGACTGCTCTGAGTACCAAGTTTGTCACGACCCAAATCGGATCGCGACTGCACCCATACTATCCTCCTTGTGAGCGCCAACCAACCGAATCTAAACCTTAAAATTTCAATGTAATTCAACAGAAAAGTAATACGGAAGGGACGTGGGTAAGTTCATAAATAAAACCGATTCAATAACTTTCTAAATTCAACATTATTATTTCACCAAATCTCGGAAGTCATCACACAAGAACATCTATGATCAACATTACTAAACTAAGAGTAATTCAAGAACTAAAATAAACAAAAGCTAGTCCATTCCGGAACTCAAGGACTCAAGGACATGAGGAAAGAAGACCAGTCCAAGCTAGAAGCGTTTAGCTCCCTGAAATCCGATGTATGAAGACTGGCTAGAGTTGCGGTTGAGGTTGAAGGAGTGGAATACGATGGGTACGTTTGCTTATGCAACTCAACATAAAAAAGAAGGAAAGAAACATAAATAGGGGCGGGGTCAGTACACCCACCAATGTACTGGAGTGGTATCTCGGCCAACTCAAAATAGAAAACCGTAATATATCAGAGTAACAATCATAAAACAACTAAGATCCTTAGCATGCAGCATTTCAATTACCATAATCCGTGGTTACAACACCAATGCACACAATGAGCGACTCACGCCATCCTCATCATACTCATGTGGGGAAATTAGGTTTATGTAGATTGAGTATATTAACATCTTCAAGATTCATTATAATTTACTCTTCGTGTCCGGTACGTGACACTCCACTCCTCATCTATCCTGCGGTACCTGAAACGTGGCACACGATCCAGTATACCTATCCTTGTGTCGGGAACGTGACACTCCGATCCTCATTATTCTATCCTGGTACCGGAAACGTGGCCACCCGATCCATTATACATCCTGGTGTGGAACGTGACACTTCCGATCCTCATATTGATCAGGTACCGGAAACGTGGCACCGGATCCCTAATCTCATACTTTCGTTCATAAGCCTTCTTTGTATACAATGGCATTATCATTACAAAGTAGATTAGTGGTTTCTTCAAGTATTTAAGATTCAATAGCTTCATAAGCTTATATTTCACAATCATAGATATATATATAAATATCAATAATTGCATACACACAATAAGCATATAGAAGATTAATAATAACTACCATCACCATCTCATTCGCTATTAAGAGTTGTATACGAATGAGTGTGAAAACCATTAACATACCTCTACGAAGATTTGTGATCATAGCAAGCAAATTCTCAAATTCTTGTTGGCCCTTCGTGGTCTCTCTTCTTGCTCGATTTCCCTCTCTTGTTTTTTGTTTTTCTCTATTAAAAACCCTCGGTATTTTTACCCTAATAATCATATAATTAAGTATTAAAACAGATGGCACTAATAACCCCCTAATTAACTTAAGGGTACCTATTTTAACACCAAAGTAATTAGACATTAACATAACCCACCACTTTAATTACAGCAGTGAAAAGAAAAAGAAGGAAAATAGTCCAAAACGCCCCTTAAATACATTAACAAAATCAACCCGCCTCGGGATTGCGGCGCCTGTGACGGCTCGTTCGTGCCTGCGACGGTAACGCCTGCGGTCAGTCACAGGTCTACAGGACTCGATTCTAACGTGCATGGCTGTTTTTGTGTGACGGGGAGGCGAGCATGCGACGGTCCGTCCTGCCACTCCGTCGCGAAGTTCAGAGAATCGATTTCTAGTACCTTAAAAATTCATAATTCAAGTGGGTCTGGACGGGACCCCTACGACGGTCCGTCGTGTGGCATCCGTGACTCTGCAAGTTTTGTCAGGATTCAATCTGCTACTCAAGCACGACTAAACAGTAGTACAGACCTCGAAGGCCATTGCGCCTGTGACATCCGTCATACCTGCCGTTAGGGTAAGTGAATGCGAATAGAAGAATTGCAAAGTATGGGACGACGAAGTCCATGACGGTCCTGTCGTGACCACGGAAGACCCCGTCGCGAGGTAGTGACCCAGCGCGTTTTTGACGAGATTTATAGCAATAAAGTCCTTCATGATTAAGTTTTTGTTTTATATAAGTCGAAAAACCTCATTTTTGGAGTTAGATTTGGGGGTTGATTAAGACACTTTTATGTTAGATTTTTTGTGAGAGATATGAGGAGGATTATTTGATTATTACACTGTGGTTTATTACTCTATCCTGAGAGGTGACTTGTTGGTGGATTTTTGTCGAGTAATCAGTAAATTTTAGATTTTATCTTGATCTCGAAGTAAGTGCATAATTCGTATATCATATATCTGAATATTGGATTAGATAGGGTGGTAACTAAACTCCACAACTAGGGTGGGGGAACCATGGGTGAATATAAGATAAAATCTAACAAATATAAGAATTCTAGAATTAGTATTGGCATGTATTATAGTTTTTCGCTTAGAGTCTTTTTAACTGGATGACTACGTTTAGTTAGAGACTCTTATTTAATGGTACTGCCAGACAAAGGAGGTAGAAAATAGTGAAAAGAATTATCAACGTAGATTAGATTTGTGGTAGACTTATCTAATATGGCAAGATTTATTGGTATGACGGTAATAATAACTTAGTGAAATATCGAATACCAATGCTTAAATGAGGGGTGGAAAGGGAAGGGTGAGTATGGCAACAACGTAGACGGACCAAGGTACGGAGTGAATAATTTTCTAGAAAGGATGCCGAGACCAAGTATTAGAAAAACCTTAACTGACACTTTGCAGCAAGATAACTAGGAAAAGAAAGGTATAGTTAGAATTATAAAAGAAGGAACCTGCGTTGGGACACGTAAACCTTTAGTTACTTCATTAACTGAGAAACTCCAAATTTGAATCTATTAGTTGTCTACTTTGATTAGCTAATTATTTTCATTCTTTTAGAAATAAACCCCCCCCCCCCCCCCCCCCGTTTATTGTCTTTTTTCACCAAGGAAATAATTGATAAATGTAGTAAGATTAGATGAAGTGAAGGTTGAACTATTTTTTCTCGTGGGAACGAATCCTAACCTTAATTGTTGGGTCGTTACTTGATCGACCGCTTGTACTCCGATTTGAGAAGTGAAGTGTGAACGTATCAAATTTTTGGGCCGCTGCCAGGGAAAGTAGCGTTTAGATTATGTAAAACTTAATTACTATAGGTTATTCGATATTTTCTTAATTTACGTGTTTCTGGTTTATTCTTGCGAACTATCTCCGTGTATGCCAAATACCCGGAGAGCGAAGAGAACTTGTTTCCCTATTGATCACGGAATAGAGCGTACATATGCAACATGAATCAAATACTTGGGTATTATGATGATGATCCAAAGCCGAATATCCAAGCTCCAGTTTGATGTTCATGGTCGGTGTTACGCGATGCCCGGGTGTGTGAAACCAAAGAGGGGACAAAATCTGCTTACGGCCCAAGGATACACAGACGGCTTTGGCAATATAGAAGACTCTGGATGGGCCACGTGTCTTGCCCCCCTCTACCGGTGGAAACTAGTAGCTGAGTTTAAAGCTCCAACACTGCCAGAGGTTGGTTTTCAGGGATACTTAAGGATCCACAGGCCATTATAGCCTTAAAAAGGTGCAAGGGCAGTTAGTGTTTAAAGCTATGTAGGGAGGGGCCTGAATAGACTTAGATGCTAATAGGGTAAGAGTGTTTCCTCCCACTGAGGGAGAGGCTGTATTTGGTTCACTGAGTTTGTCCCTTATAACTCAAATTTTCACTTGGAACCAAGTAAGGACGTTTTTCTTAGCACGCTACTACCCTGTGTCCAAAAAAACTAAACCACAAATACAGAGTGAACAACTTTGTGGTGGAAACTACTAGGAGAGTTCAGTTAGAGTTTCCTAGGATAGAATAACTCGTTTTAGAGAAGCCTCCCCTATCACCGTATAGATGATGGAGTCACAAAGGAATACTATAACGGAGACAAGATGATAATAATAAAGAGGTGTGGATACTTAGTATGTGGTTTAATGGGGAGTGTTCTTTAGCGGAGATGCCAAAAAGTAGAGAAAAATCTTCAGAATAATAAAGCTTTGGCAGTACTAGGAAGTAAGATTATGGGAGAAATACTCTTCGCAGTACAATCACTAACCAACCCAGCCACATATGAGATGTTGAAGAGAGGGCTCAGATGAGAACGGGGCTGGGTCGGTATTATTAAAAACATATCACTGGGGGCAGAAAAGATTAAACGGAGTGGACGACTTGTATAAAACCACACCACCAATGATGAATGCTATGTGATGCGGAGCGGGATTCCTATGCGGTAAATGAGCATTTTACGGGGGGTTTCCGACCGCAGTGCCCAAGGCTTCAAATCAGTGAGAATTGGCGCCAGGTCAAGGAAACCAAGGTCAGATATATGGGTAAAATAACCGGAGGGTCATTTATGCTGATATGGAGGAAACTAGCAAAACGTGACAAGCAACTTCAACCAGGGTAAATCATGCGGTAACAGAAATGATAGGAATGGGTCCATGGCCCTCATCAAAATCTGAAGTCTTACTCCTAGGGTGGTGGAGATAGTCTGGCGCAGTTGAGGATATGTGCACAAAAGGATGAGAGTTCGATGAATGATTAAAGCACATTAAAGAGTTAAGGAGTGATTTAGAGGGTATTGGACAGGGAAAGTCGATACAATGCAATATCAAGTAAGCAGATTGAAATGCATGAAATCAAATGGCCCAATTATCTGCGACTAGTGAACACACGACATCGGGACTCTTCCTAGCTAACACTATCCAATAATCCAAAAAAAATGACGGACACTGTATGGATGAATAAAATCATACTCTCGGGGGGTAAAGCAGACCATGACCTGCCTATGGCTGTCTAAGAGAAAAAGGTTGATAAAGGATAATGATAAGGTGATAGAGGGGTAGGTGGTGAAGTATGAAGATAACACTGGAAAACCCTATGCTGAAGTGACTGTAGAGGTAATACTCTATGCCTAGACCCCCCACTCTATCCTGCATAGATTAGTGAAAAAGACCGAGGATGGTTGAAATATCGGCAATTTATAAACAAGTTGAAGCAGCTTTATAATCAAGGTCGCTTTTGGTTAGAAGCTATAGGACAAATGCCCCCGGTTATGCCAATTTTAGGAAAGACTAGTTACAAGAAAAGATCGGCACTTTGAGTGATAGGATAGAAGCAGCATTGTTAGTGCTAGTGCTACAAGATCTCTCGTATAAAAGAAAGAAGATCCGGTGCGTTCAGTCATTCCTTGTTGTTGACAGTGGGGGCATAAATTCATTCGAAAGCATTATGTGATTGGGGAAAGCATTAAGTTTCGCCCTCGCGATTTACCAAGAAGTTGCGTTTGGGTGACCCAAAGCCCACTTCCATGCGGCTTACTGATGGCAGAGCGAGCATATTATGGAACTTTGCACGAATGCTAGTAAAAGTGGAGTCGTTTAATATTTCTGAAGATTGGTATTCTTGATTGTGAAGTCGATGTGAAGTGCCTATTATGTTGGGAGGCCATTCCTGCTATGGGTTAGGAGCCTTATGGTGATATGGAAAAGGGCAGATGAAATTTTGACTCTTGAACATGAAGAAGCGAGCTTCACATTGTCGGTCCATGAGGCAAAGTGGTGAGCTTAATCAGTATCTCTAATCATACAAAGAAAAATTATAACGAAGGAGTATGACCTAAAAAAGTTAAAAACGAGAGTTTATGGTTGGGATTTGGGCTTTAGAACCTAATTCTAGGTTGCGTTGGCTTCGGGCAAGATCAAAGTCCAAATGGAATGGCCTTACTTGATACTAATTATTCTCTCATGGAGCAGTTGAGTTAGAAACGAGGAGGACAGGCGGTTTAAGGGGATGGAGAATGAGAAACTCTTATTGGGCATACTGATACGGCAGAATGAAGTGACGAGGATACCATCTTGATGAAGGCGAGTAATCAAGTGTCATCAATCGTGCCGCCGACGTTCGAGATAGGCGCTGGTTGGGAGGCAACCCAATACTTATATGTGTTTTTCTAGTAATGGTAGGAATTTTCTAACTTAATGAGTTTTAAATTTGCAGGCACATCACCAGGAAATTCTGCAAAATTATCTTCACAGTCCGTGACGGACCCATCCACGACCCTGTCACGAAAGCGAGTGGACCGTCACATGATCGTCGTGCTAGGTAGTCTTCATTTATTTTCAAAACTGGGCGCACGAGATGGAACACAATGACGGACAATTGCAATTGGACGGACCATCGTCAAGGACTCATGGTCAGTAAGTAGAGTACCCGACCCGACCGGCTGGGAACATTTAAAAATTTTTAAATCTATAAAACCCCCCACCCGTCATTTGACAGCTTCTTTCCCTTTTTCTCCCATTCTCTCCCTTATTTAAAATTTCCATTGCCTACCTCTATTTCATACCAATCATGTTCCCCGAATGCCCAATTCAAAATTCACTCTTTACTGGAAGGCTGCTGCTGTGGTTCTGTCTTGATAAACAAGTATCTTCTTGCTTGTTTCTCAAATTCTAAGGTATGTGTCTGCTAATTTCTACCCATTACATTGCATTTTGTTGTTTAATCAATTAGTATTAGCGTGTTTCTGATTGATGGGTTCATTCTGTAAACAAATTCTGTCTAAACCTAGGTTTTTGAGAATCCTAAAAATTGTCTTGTTAAAAAACTCTGAGAAATAGGTGCTCGTCGTATTGTACGTTTACTTGGTAGTTTCGGTTTAGCCACATGTACGGGTTAAAACACATGAAAAAATTCCATTGTGAGGGTCAAGGGGATGATTGTGGCATCCCCCAGTTCTGTCACTGAATGAAAGATATGAGACCCGATGCCGGACCATCGTACCAACGAACGGACCGTTCATAGGGTCCATTCCAACACCCACATAAACCTCACAGCTGTTCAATTTTCTTTCCAAGTTCCACAACGGACACAGGCCGATGATCAGTTCTTCCACGAAAAGTCCATCCTGCCCACAACCGTGCTGGTTTGCAAAGCCCTGTCCTAGGGGTCTCCAACTTTTTCCAAAGTGTCCGTCTAACGGACATTTATGACGACCTTCGTCACCCTCATAGAACACGATTCTGCATAAACAATAATTGACGGGTCAGAGACCACCTCCTAAGGGTCTCCATACGTTTTTCAAATTCCCTCTGACGGACCACCTACGACGGGAGCAGTCATCCCTCGATGGTCCGTACTACACAGAACCGTCGTGACGGTCAGAGAACCATTTTCCTGAGGGTCATCCATTACTTTTTCATAAGGACTCTCTGACGGACAACCTACGACAGACCTTCATACCCTCGACGGGTCTGTCCTGCACAACCATCGTGATGGTTAGAGACCCCTCTCATAAGGATCTCCATGATGGACATCGACGACGGACTCACCATTGTCACATTGGTCCGTACCTTGCTATCCATCATACTTGTCAGAGACTTTAATTCAGGGGTCTCACATCAACATAGTTGAGTAAGACATGAAAGGACCCCATGACGATCTGTCGTACTCATTGATGAACCGTCACCTGGTTCTCGTTGATGGTTTCACGGTTATACAGAAAGTCATTACAGTAGCTCTAAATTTATTTGGTCATTTTGCTCGTCTGTTGCCTCCTTCTCGTACTTAATATTGATCCTTTACCGGTACTATTATTAGGCACTAACAAGATCGGAGTTTAGGCACGGTGGACGATCAAAAGTCTGTTGGTCCCCGTCTTGCCCACCTGGTATTGGCTAAATGATGAGAGTGACCCCGAGATAGTGCCCCCAGGCACTGGCCACTTCACCGAGTGTCCATGCTTGCCAGAGATACGCCCAAAAAAGGTGGAGTCACTGTGGAGTCACTTGCCTCCCAGTTGAGGAGGAGAGCCAACTGACCGACACACTTTTGGGTCATCTACTCATGAGATGTAGGGAGCGTCTGGCTCCTTCGGGTTTCATGTCGAGGCAGCCGTCGGTCTCGTGAGTCCTTATGCCAACCGCCACAAAATGCACATGTGCATCTTCTGATAAGGTTGGAAAGTTCTATAAGGTTGACAGTTCTAAATCAACTCCTAGGTCATCGACTCGTGGCTCTCACTCGGGTTGGACCAGCCCAACCCGGTGGTGTTAGGTGGTTAATTTGTGGATGTGTCACACGAGGCAAAAAGATCAAGTTTTTGATTTTTATTTTTTTATTTAGAGCAAAAGTTACTGAAAATGATCTAATAATTTATTTTAAAGATTTTTTAAAGAAAGTCATGAACGGATTCCTTACATTGGAGAGCCTAGGGTGGGTCCCTTACGGGGAAGTCTCCCTACATGCCCATAGATCCCACAATCTCTTCACTAGACACGACTTTGGAGATGTGGACAGCACGTTCTTTGGTCCATTATAAGGTAAAGAGTTTTTAGTACGAGAGTTTTCTATGCCTGCCTATGGCTACTTTAGATCACAGATTGATTAGGATTGATAAGGAAGGCTCCCCCCGCCAAAGAGAGCCCCACTTGGCATGTCCGAGCGTAGTGTGGCTATTAGGTTAGGAGAATATCTCCCTGGCCTCCCAGTCGTCTTGAAGAGGGTTATCTATTACGACGAGTATTGTTGATGCCAACCCAAAACCCCACTTCCCCCCCCCCCTGCCAGTTTGACTACCGGGTGGGCAAAATGTTCAAAGTCAATAGATGGCTAATTTATTGCGTGAAGGCCACCGCTTGTGAGAGAGAGTTCTACGAAGGTGAGAGAGAGAGAGAAGAGGGAGGGGGAGGTAGTAGAAAAAGTAAGAAGTGAGAGAAAAGAAGACGAAGGACGCGAGAGGGGGACCACCAAGTAGAGGTGTGGTAATGGATGGTTGCCTGCACTTTCTTTCACTATTGATTGGAGAGGGTATTTTTTTGCCGACTGGGTCTGGGTGTAGGGTGGTAACCGCCCCCAAGGGGTAGTCAAAGGGAATCCAGCCATCAAAGAAGGGCTGCTTAAACCTGACCTCACGGCTAAGTCTTGTAGGTTGATTTGTCTACCATGGCCATTGCCTTTTCCCCCATAGCCGCTGGGGGATATGATGATTTTACGATGATATAGTCACCATTAGGGATTGTGCAGTTTCTGATGACGGCGATTGATGATTGATCGTCGGTTTTTTTGAGGTGGACTTTGCTTGGCTTTTTACATGCGTGTCATCAACGAGAGGGGAGACGGGATTTTAAGGTTATTTTTAAGGTCAGATTTTTATATTTAAGAGGTTCCACAACTATACCCTTTCCGTGCATGATAATTCCTTTAGGCAGGTCCCTCAGGTGTGCCCATACTGGTGGTGGAAACCTTGTTCAGCTCAAAACTCCGCTGGGGGCACTGTTGATTTTATCGGGCCTCATAAAGGGAATTGAGGCCAAAAATGGAATTGTCTCCACGCAAAAGGGCCCAGCCCGTCGGAGTTAGTTGGAGAGTTGAGTGTTCAGTGTCTTCCACTGTTGACAATTGGGTTTTTAATACGATGGAACAGACTCGCACGGCGGCCTATGCAGGCTGATCTTGAAAAACCACTACACACTACCACGGGTTCGAGTTACGATCTCGAGTCTATCTCTCGGGTATTTTATTTCTTATTTGGTATTATTAGCACTTGCCGCGAGCTTCTCTCTTCAGGCCTTTTTCACCCACCCTATAGTCCCACTTGCTAAAGGCAGAAGAAACTAGTAGGCACAGATGGCTACACTTTTTGCATCCCATTCCAGCCGTGGATATGCAAAGGTTCTATTGCTGAGGCAAGAAGAGTGCTTTGCGGACGTGAAGGCGGAGAGAAATTTAGTCCAGCACACAAAGCGGAAGATCCTGAGGTGTGAGGTGATCCATTAGCGCTTGGACCTTTTTAGTTGCTAGGTGCTAGGTGTGTGTCGCTCTTGTGGGCTAAACCCGTCCCAGCCCCTAAAGGTGGACAAGGATGTAGTCGAACCCCTTCAGGCTGTGTTTCTGCGGTCGAAAGTCTTCGGAGTGGTTGTGTAGACATTGAGTATGATCCTAGAGGCCTAGGGTGTTTGAGTTGGGTTGTTTTTGAGGCCCATTCTGTGGAAAAAGGGGAAAGGAAAAGCTTGCTGAGCGACAACAAGGCGACCTTATTTAGCCACTTCACTGTTGAAGATTCACCCCAACCTCCCCTTTGAGAGCTTCCAAGAGGGCCAAAAGGCAAAAAGGGTCGGAGAGGAGGATGTGAGAAAGGATGTGAGATTGAGACTTATGAGAGGGATGATTGAGGACTCTAGAGCAAGGAAAAAGAAGAGAAGGAGCGTGAGAAGGAGGAATGCAGGATATGGAAGAGATAGGAGCGTAAAAGAAGGAGGAGGCGATGGTGTGGATTGTTTGTGTGAAAGCGAACGAAAAGAAGAGGAGCGATTAGCGAGTTTGTGTGATTTTGTGATGTTATGGGATCGGCTGAGAGGAAGAGTCTCGCTTGTGATGAGGAGGAGGGAGAGTGGAGTAGGAGCGTTCATGTGGAACAACAATTCAGTGCTTTGTGTTTTGTATTTTGTAACAGTCAGTTTGCTAGGCCTATAGCTTCCAGAAGATGTGGAGGAGATCGTGTTTTGGGAGAGAGGAGGCAATTTGCTGGGATTTAGTTGTTGCTGCTGTTTAGGACACTACTATGAGGGTGTCAGCACACAGAAGGGTATAAGCGGGGTAGTGGTGGTTTGGGGCTGCGGGTAAGTGGGGGGGGGGTAGTTAGGGGTTTGGTTTCAGGATAGGGACCCCCAACCTGCTTGCTTATTCATCGGGGTCTTTTCTTTTGCGCCCCAGGTTTGCTTCCCTACAACTATCGTATTATAATTTAGTATGCATTGGGGACACCAATTGTTATAATTTTTTTTTTTGGGGTGTGGGGGGTTGGGATAATGGAAAGTGAGAGAGAGTTCTAAGGGTGTGTGTGGGGGAAAGTCTGAGAGTAGAGCCCATTCACGATCCTACTTTTGGGGGGTTTTTTGTTTCTTTGGTGGTTGGTTGGTGTTTTTTTTGGTACAATTGGCTTGTGTTGTATCATTTACCCCCAAGGACATGATGATTTTTACTGTTGTTTTTTGTTGATGATTGATGAACCGACATGGTCTATATCTTGTGTACCTAGGTTAACTCTTGGAACACATGGATGGCTCCCTTCTCCATCTAAAATGATATCCTGATGTGATTGAATGAAATTGAAAAAAAAAAAAATTGATACATGACTAAGCATAATAATTGATAAACGTGTGGCTTCTAAGAAGACATAGAAGAATAGAGTAGGATACAACATTAGGCCTTACCCTAAGTCTAAAATTCGAGCTGGTGTTGATATTTAATCTGGTAGAGTATAATGGATTGTCAAGTGAGTGTGGGGTGGTGAGGAAGATTTGAATTTGAATTAGTCCTAAACTATTTGTATGAAGCTAGATACGTGCAGGTTTTTAGTCCTTTTCTAAAAGTAAGCTATTATTAGACAATTAAGAAAGGATCATAGGCCATTTGTTCAATCCATTTTAGCTGAATAAAAAATAATGAAAAAAATAAAAAATATAAATAATATAAAAACCCAAATGTGAAATAATCCTTCTTTGATCCCAAATAATTTGAGAGCTCCTTACTTAAAAAACTAGCCTTCTTTTTAAACCGTAACTGTCTTTTCTGGGAATTAATAAGTTGGCCTGGTCCCCTCCTCCTTGGACATGTGCAACCTCATCTTATGCCAAAATCACATGTGAGGGTTGGTGGCTTATTAATGCAGTATGTTAGTGGGTGTTGTGAGTGGTAGTTGTGTGGTGTGGTAGGGGCTAGTAATAGTAAAGTAGGGTGGGGGTTGGTAAGTATGGTAAAGTGTGAGGTGGTTAAACACCCTTTTGATAGGCCTGACCCAATCTTGGTATTATGTTACTTTGACTCATGACAAAGCCATGAGTTTTGATTAAGGGTGGCCTATTATGAGGGAATGTCTGGAATAGTCGGGGGTTTGTTGAAGTGTGAAAGAACAAAGGAGAGAGAGAGAAAGAAGAAGAGAAAAAGAGAGAAAAAGAGGGGGAAGAAAAAGTAAGGAAAGAAGAGGAAAAGGGGAGGGGGGAGAGAAGAAAGAGGAGAGAGAAGAAAAGAAGGAGGAAAAGTTACACATGGTGGTTTAAGTGACTAGATTCAGTTTGGATTTTGAAAAAAAAAAAATAAGTTATTATTAAAATAAGTAAATACAAATAAATACAAGCAAAAGAAAAAAAAAAGAGGGAAACTAATGAAGTAGAAGTCACTTTTACACAACTGAAGAAGAAAGAAAGAGGAAAGAGGGGGAAAGGGAGAAGAAAGGGAGAGAAGAGAGGGAAGGAGAAAAGAAAGGGGGGAAACCAGCCAAGGTAGGTAAAATACAATTATTAAAAAAGAAGAATATCAGAAATGCAAGAAAGAACATTGGGGAAATAAAAATTGGGTGAAAATTGTGGTGTGTCAGTTGTGTTGTTGTGTGAAATAAAATGGATTGTGTGTGTTGAAAAGAGGTTGTTTAGCCCCGATATGGTCTCAAGGAGGGAAAAAAAAAAAAAAAAAAGTCACTTAAAGTATATCTTAAATTTACCTCTACCTGACCCTGTGAGGCCTGATGTTACAATGCTATAAAAAAAAAAGTCCCATTTGATCCTAAGAGTTGTATATAGAGAACTTTTAAATCAGTGTTGAACAATAAAAATAGAGGATAAAGCTTTATGGCAATAGTATGAATAAGTTTTGTGATATATTCGGAGAGAGGAGATGTCTTTGAGAGAGAGTACGTGGGAGTGAGTGTAGATGTTGTTTGTTGATGTTTTGTTTGTGAAAAGTATAATCTCCTTTATATGAAACTGGAATTCATTGTTGGGTGTGAAAAAGGCAAAAAAAATGAGGATGTGTGTTTTGAATTGAGGATAGGAGGAGTGGATACTAGTTGCAAAAAATACCAAAACTATATTAGCACCCCTCCCCCGGTTGAGAAATTGAAGAAAGAGGATTAGGTGTCTTAGTGACGAGTGCTGGTGAGTCTGTTTGTTCATATGGATCTGGGTCCAATAATTCAAGTTTTTTATTTATAGTTGGTGGATAACATGCATATACAAATATGATTTCGACGATCGGGATTTGATACGACAAATGATTGCAAAAAAAAATATAAAAAACATGGATAGGACTACCTAGTGTACAAAGAGATTGTGAGTTTTATGTGAGTGTAGTGAGGTCCTAGGGCCGTGTCGCTTGAGCGAACAAAAACAAACGAATTAATAATTTTTTTATATTATTATATATTTATTTATTTTAAGTGCAGGGTTGTTGATGGGTTGTTGTGGTTGTTGAATATCTATACCGTGTTTCAACTGGTTAATATTTTTTTATGTTATTTTTCATTAAGTTAGTGTGTCGGGATTGTGTTCCCACAAAAGCCTTTTTTGTATTATTTATAAATTTTTTTATGTAAGTAAGGTAGTTTAGTTTCTTTTATTTACATGAAACTAGGTACTACTTATAAAGATGAACCGCGGGGGAAAAGTTGGGAATGTTTTGAGGTTTTTGTAGCAGGCGAAAAGAAAAGAGGAAAAAGAAAAAAGAAAAGAAAATGCCGGAAAGTACAAGGAAAAAAAAAAGAAAGAGAAAGTACAGGGAGAGAAAGGGAAGGAAAAGAAGGAAGTGAAAAGAAAAGAAGGAAAAGAAGAGGAGAGGAAAGAAAACGGGGGAAAAAAAAAAGAAAGAGAAAAAAAAAGAAAAGTGAGGGAAGACGTGAGAGAAAAGTACAACCTACAGAGCTTTCAGCTTATGACGGTCCGTCGTGCTGTGTGACGGTTCGTGTAGGTGGCATCGTACTAGTGATGAACCGAGCTCCAAGGAAGAAGAGAGGATGGGGGAAGGAAGAGTCTTACCAAGTGTAGGTTACGAGGGTCAGTGCATGATGGACCATCCGTATCAATAGCCATGAGGTCCTTCCTATTGTTTCATCGTGATTTGTGATATACTCAGAGGGGAAGAAGGAAGTAAAGAGTAGTCCAGTACCCCCAAATCCAAAGAGTTTTAGAGTTTTTTTAAGTGTATTGCGACAACAAACAAACAACCCTCGTAGGACCCGTTGTGCCTTGTCGATCCGCGTTAATTCAACATGCCTTCGAGGGTAATACTTAATATTATGTAGAATGTGGTGTAATGAAGACAGAGCAAAGAGGAAGGAACGACCTTTTCTTTTTAAGAGATAAAGAGAGAAGGGGGAATTTGCAAAGGTATGGGATGGTCTTTTTTGTTGGAGTCCCATGACGGCCGTCGTGACACACAACGAAGTCGTGAAGGTGTATAGGACCCCCCCCCCCCACCCACCACACCCAATCGTTGTTTTTTTTTTTTTGACAGATTTTCAGCAATAAAATAGAATAGCGTCCTTGTTGATTTTAGGTTTTTGTTTTTTAAAATAGTTCCGAAAAAAGAAAAAAAACCTCGTTTCTTGGAGTTTGTTAGACTTTGTTGATGATTTTGATTAGAAACTGTTTATGTTAGATTTCTTTGTGAGGAGAGGAGCGGGAGATTATTTGATTTTTATTACACTTTGTTATTATTATTATCTAGACTTGCTTTTTCTCTGGGTGGGATTTTTGATGATGTGGTTTTGTTGTGATTTTTAAGTCGATTTTAATCAAGAAAATTCTAAGAATTGTTATTTCTTTCTCATCGAAAGTAAGTCAATGAATTTCTTATATCTGTGTATATGAATATGTTATTATGGATCTGGGTAAACCTAACCCCATAACTAGGGGTGAGGGAAAAAACCATGGGGTTGATAATTAAATATAAAATCTAACGCCTAAAATAAGAAAGGAAAAGGAATTCTAGGAATTGTGTCTTACATGTATTGATAAATTTCTTTCGCTTATTTTATTTTTAAAATTAATAATTTTTTTTAAATTTTAAAATGTTTGTTATTGTTATTGGTTTGTTTTTAGTTTTAATGTAATTTTGAGGTTGGTGGGGCGTGTTGTTTTAATTTTTTTTTTGTGGGTTAATGTTTGTATTTAGTGTTTGGTTTTTCTGGGTTGTTGTATTGTTTTTTTTTTCAATTTTTTTTGTTAAAGTTAATGTTAGTATTGTTGTTGTATGTTTACGTGTTAGTTAAAATGGTTTTAATTTTATTTATATTTGTAAAAGTCTGGTAAAAATATATTTATTATTTATTTGAAGAACTTTTGTGGATTAGATGTTATATTTTTATTAATTGTTATATGTTAAATTATTAATATTGTTTAATTTTATGTTCGTTTGATATGTGAAGGTTTTTGAAAGTGTTTAGTTTTGATTTGTAAGTGTTGTATGTGATTAAAGTTATTGTTTTGATGTTTGTGTTGGAATTGTGTTAATAAATGTTGGGTTTGGGGGTGTGTTTTTAAAATAACATGTAAAAACGAGCTTTTTTGGGGTGTTTTGTGTGATTGTTTAATAAAATAGGGTTTTTGTATTGTTTTTATGTGAAAAGAAAAATGCTAGTATGAAGAGAGTTTTTTAAAGAAATATTAAAATTTGTATGCTGTATGTTGTGAATTGGGTAGGTGGTGTTTAGGGTGAAAAAGTGTTAAATGTTGGATGGATAATGTGATGAAGAAGTTGGGGTGGTGTGGGGGGTGTATATTTGTGAAAAAAAAAATAGAAGAGAATGGTAGAAGGTTGGGTGGGGTTTGTGTTGAAAGTAGTTGAAGAGGTTAAAATTTTTTAGTGTAAAAAAAGGGGTGTAATGTGTTAAATTTAATTTGGTTTTTTTGTTGTAAAAGAAGGTTTCGTGTGTATATATAGTAAAAAATTTTATGCGGGTTTGGAGTATGTAAGGGGGGGGTAGGGGTTTGTGTGAATGTGTTTTTGTGTTGAATTGTTTTAAAAAAGGATTGTGGATTGTAATAGGGTTGTGTGCGGTGTTTTGGTAATTTAGTATAAATTTATCTGGCTGTTAAAAGATTTATTTAAATGTGAAAAATTTGTGTGAAGAGAATGTTTTTTCTTTTAGTTTTTTTTTTAGTAAAAGCGGGTAAATGATTTTTTTTTATAGTTTATAAATTTTTTTTTAAATAAATTTTGTTTATTTTTAGGTTGTTGGGTTTCAGGTGATTTGTTTTGTTTTTGTGGACAATTTTTTTATCTTAGAGTTAAAAAATTTTTAAAACTTTTTTTTTTTTATTTAATTCTACAATTTTATTAATAAAAAATTATATATTTAAATAATTTTTTTATATATTTATATTTTTTTAATTTTTTAATTTAATATATTTTAATTTTAACAATATTTAAAGTATAAAATTATTTTTTATATTTTTAGTAATTATATTTTTTTTTTATTTAATAAATTTTTATTTTTTTTATTTTATTTATTATATTTTTATTTTCTTTTATTTTTTTTTATATTTTTTAATTTATTTTTATTTATTTTTTTATTTTTTTTATATTTTTATGATGTTTTTGATTTTAAGTTTTTTTTATGTTTATTTTTTTTAATTTTAAAAAGCCTTTTTACCAGATGGCCAACGTTTTAGAAAATAGTAGTAGAGAGGTTTTAGAGAGTAGAAGATGTAGTAGTAGAGAAGAGGAGAAGAGTGTTAGGAATCTCGCCCTTTTATCTTTTTTCATGCAACTTTTCCCGGACCACCAAGAGAAGCGTAGACAATCGGAAAAGAATTATCAATATTAGTTTAGTGTAGACTATCTAATATGCTTAGTATTGATTGGTACGAGGGGTAATAATGGGTAGGTAATTAATTTCACCTTAGTCAATATCCCGGAACATGAATTACACAATGCTTAATATGAGGGGTATAAAAAAAGGTAAGTAAGTAAGGTAAGTGGTTAGTATATAGCAACACACATGTAAGCCGGACAACCAAGCGTGACGCGAGAACAAGTGAAAAGTGTATTGTGATGAAAGTGGATGGAAGTGAAAATTTTCTCTAGAGGACTGCCGGAACCAAAGAGATTTAGAAGGAGAAAAATAGAAATACTAACTTATTTATCACTTGATGCAAGATATAGGAAAGAAAAAGAAAGAGAAGAAAGAAAGAAAAAAAAGAAAAAAGAAAACAAAAAGAAGAAAAAGGGGAAAGGAAAAGAAGAAAGAAAGAAAAAAAAGAAGAAGAAAGAAATGTTATAGTTTTTAGAGAATTATCAATTAGGAAAACCTATGGGGACAAGAAAGATAGAGTATTGAAGGAAAGAGTAGTAACAGTTAGGTGAGAAGGTAAAGAGAATGCAAAGACAAGAAAGGAAAAGGAGGAAGAGAAGAGAGTAAGTAAGTAGTGTAGAAGAAGAAAGGTAAAGGTAGAAGTAGAAGGAAAAGAAAAAGTAGTCAGTTAAGAAGAAGTAAGAGTAGTAAGAAGAGGTAGGTAGATGAGAAGACAGTAGAAAGTAAGTAAAGAGAACGTAGGTAGACTGAGTAAGAGGATAAGTAGAAGGTAAAGGTAACAGAGAAAGGGTAAGTAAAAAGTAAGGTGGAAAGAGTTAGTAGAGAAGAAGAAGTAGGTTAAAAAAGTAAGGAGAAAAGCAGAAAGTACAAGTGTAAAGTAGTATTGGGTTTTTCAGGGAGGGAGAGGGAGTGTAGGAAGGTAAGGTAGAGTGTGGAAGGTAGGGTGAAGAACGTAGGTGGAAGAAGAAGAAGAGAGAAGAAAGGAAGGAGGTTTAACGAAGAGAAGTAAACTTAGTAGTACGTCTTTAATTAATTGATTTTTTTAAATTTTTATTTTATTTATTTTTTTAAACTCTAACATTTGTAATCTACTTGTGCTCTTACATTGATTTTTTTGTTTTTAGCTAAATTATTTTATTCATTTTTTTGTTTTAGAAAATATAACAAACCCCCTTTTATTGGCTTTGTTTTCCAAGGGGAAATAATTGACTCTAAAAGAGTAGTAATAATAGTTGAAGGTTTATTAAAAGTTTTGAAATTTATTTCCTCGTGGCTAGGGAACGATCCTCCTCATTAGTTGGGGTTTCTTTCTTGACTGATCGATATCGTTTACTTCTTATTGAAGAAAAGTAAAATTTTGGGCGTATTCAGCATCTAGCATTGCAGATTTTTTTTTTTTTTTTTATGGATTCCCTTTAGGTAGTTATTAGTCCTAAAGGATGCTATGACTTTTTGGACGTTAGTAAGCTCCTTGATAAGGGAAGTTAATAAGAGTGTGTTGTGATGGAGGGAAAACCCCTTAATGATGTCAAACCTTCTTATGTGAGGGAGTATGGTGAGATGGTTTGGTTCTGGGACTTTGGCCTTGACCCATTTGTGTTTTAAGGGAAGAATGATGTGGATTTTGGATTAGGGCTTACCCTAGTGGGGAATAATGTGCCTAGATGGTGAGATTTTAAGTGCCCATTATGTTTTAGGTCGAGTTCTCTTTTACTTCACAATCACTTAAAGGTGATGTTGATGAAAGGTGTGCATGAGCTTATATCCTAAGGGATGAATGATGTGCTTAGTTAGTAAAAATGTTGAACTAAGGTTCTTCTAAGGTTGAGAGAAGTTACTCTTAATAGGGTTTACCCTAAGTGAGGGATGATAATATGAGTAGTAACATGGTAGATATCCCTATCTCGTCATTCTATTCTTACTTAAGGTTGGTAATTAAGAGTTCCTAAGAAGCTTGCTCATGATGGGAGTTTTTCACATGAGCTTAATTAAGTAGCATACTCTCCATATGTTATGTATGTATTAATTGACACTATGTTAAGCATGTTTTGAAGATTCTAAATTGCATAAAAATGATTTTTATCAAATTCATGGTTACTTATATCGATTGTGCATCTTGATATGTTAGTTGCACATTTAATTTCATGGTATAATGTAAGGAGCATGTTTGAAGTCACTTTTAAAGTGTGGTGCTTTGACCTCATAACGAGAAATTGAGTCTCCTTTAAATGAAAAATAAAGAGCCTCTTGAAAATATGTGACTTTTATGACTTGAGAATTATTAATGTAGACTCATTCTTAAGGGGTGTTGGTATGTTTACCGAGTTCTGTTGATGTGTGCCTATAAATTGCAATAATTTCCCTGATTGATGCATGTTTATGAAGACTGTTGACATGTTAAAAGTTGAAATTTCATTAAATGACTTCTTATTGTTCTGATGTGTGTGGTGGGACTTACCATTTGGACTTCATTAGGAAGGAAGTATGAGCCCTTCCTTCTTTTAAAAAGTTGAGAAAGCTCATACAATGAATGATCTTGGGCATTTGCTTGATGTACTCCCTATGATAACATCTGAGTATGTTTAAGGAAGACGGACTTCCCCTTTAACATAACTGAAAGGCGAAATATGTGTAAAGTACAACCATAAGGTATCATGTCCAAATTAGTAAGGATTTTGTTGACCTACTTATAAAGTCTATGTGGCATCTAGTGTGAGTCCTTTTTGCTCTTGAAAGATGAGTTGAAAACCTGCCTATTTGGTGACTAAAGGTTGTTTTGCACATGTTCGACCTTAGTGACGACAAATTCATAAACCATGTCATGATCAGAGCAGCTTTCCTCCCTCCTATGAACATGAGTGATGTCCTTGTGTTTAATGCAACTACGGGTGATTAAGTGAAGGTTTGCTTGCTTGTGTGCAGTTGAGTTCAAATGGTAATATAGTTGTATTACTTGATGTTTTGGTGGCATTGATTTTATGTGTCTAGTTTGAATTGTTTGAGCTGCTCTCTGGGCATGAGTCCTTGATGTGTTTTTCAATGTTCCAATATCATTCGAGGAGGAATGTTCCCACATTGGGAGGATTTGCTCAAGTTCCTCTTCAAAATGAATTAAGGTACCTAGAGCCTCACATTTGAATAAAAAGGAGGTTTCATAATCTGCTAATTAATGTGTTTGAATAGATCTCACTTATTTGAGTGGTTTGGGAGACCAAAACGTCCAGACTTGAATGTTTGTCTTTAGACGTGGTAATGTGTCCTTGTATATTTACCTTATTATCTGTTATTTGAAGTCCTATTACAGTAGGGATTACCCTAGAATGTTAGTATGCATGTCTAAGGTCAAAATATTCGGGTACAACCCCCTGAGGACCACCCTAAGGGCTCCCGAGTAGGACCAAAATGTTGGACAAGAAGCTGCTTAAGGTAGCATGTAGAACAAATATTTGGAGCCTCACACGCATCGCGCACCTGGTATTAAGTATGTCTGTGCATCCCGCGCCCTACGCGAGGCTCACTACTTCTACAAATCATGGGAGGCAAGATTTTGGGCTGACTCCGCGTCTCACAACCACTTCCCTAATTTAGTTGCATCGTTTTAAAGACAAGTTTTACATGTCTAAAAGTCCCAATAAGTATAGGGGTGTTTTGGTAACTTTGGGAGTCGGTTATAAACTGTTTATAAAAATTATTTAACCCTTTTCCTAAGTCAAAACCCCAATACCCAATGATAAATTAAAAAATTCCAAAACCCTCGTCTCTTTAAAATCCACTCAAACCTCCTTTGGTTCAAGAAAGGGGCTGGATTTTCGTGGTTTTATCTCCAATTTTTTGTGGGCTTCTCATGTAGTAAGGTATGGTTATCCTTCATCCTTAGTTAACCTTTTATGTGAGGCGTTCTTTCAAATGTTCTCCAATGAGATTCTATGATCAAAATATGTTCATTGTCAAATTGACTTGAAAATCATTGTAATGATGCTTAATGATTAATTACTGATTTTAAGATGAAATTCAATCCAATTCCATGAAAAATCCATGATCCTCCTAATTTCTCAATCGTCCTATAATGTGGATCTTGAGATCTTGATTCCATGTTAATGGAATTGTGATTAGATGGTACCGATTGCTTATTGATATCCCTATTTTATATAATTGGAGTATGAATTGTTAGGTTAATTAGATGTTCATTCTTGCTCCCTTGGCTCCGGTGCTCCTCCCTTGGGCCGTCTTGTGCTTTCTTTCCATATCTTATTGGTCTAGCATTAATTGCATTACAATGTGACTTGGAGGTCACTTATGGTGGCGGTGTTTACCTTCTTGTTCTCCATATATATATATATATCTAGATATATCTTATATATATATATAATATATATATGTATGATGTGAAGTGGTGGGTTATGATTTCACACATTGTAAGTTATAATGCCTATCTCTAATGCTAGTTCATGATCAGATTACTTTGATTTTTTGAAAACACTATGACATTGAATAAGGTTGTTACGATGAGGTTGGTCTATATGTTATCATTTCTTAAGTTATTGATGGATGATCCCCTACCATGTACCCTATATGATGGTTGTCTTATATGAATGCTAAGAGTCATGGATTCAAGTAAGATGAGGTCTGCTTCATGCGATGGTGTTTGGTGTGGTTTCCATAAAAAGGTTCCTATTACGAGCTCTATTATGTGAGTTGTGTTATGTTTAAGGGATTTGAATGTTATTGGACGTTTTTTAATAAAGTTTGCACCCTCAATGTTAGGATTGTTGCCATTACATAGTCATGTTTCCAATGTACATCCCCTTATCGCACGACGATAAGAAGGCTACACTCAAGGTAGCTAATGAAAAGATTTTCTCATCTGCATCATGTCTACTACAATGCAATGTTAAGTATATGTCAGTAATTAGATATCTAACTTAACACGGATGACTTGATAGTGTACTATGTAGGCAAAAGTTGGACTTTGCCCTCATATCAACACATGAATCCACCTGATAGAATACCCTACACGAGGGGTATTACCTCTATGTACATGATATGAATGAATGATTAAGCTCTGAAATGAAACTAATTACGATATGATCACGTCTGAAAGTGGTCGTTTCACACTGTGTAATCATGCCCTGATTTCTCATATATTTACACCTATGCACTTATGCATGCATGAATGTGTGTTGCCTTAGAATGTCTATGTGAAAGGTCTTCTCACATATATTACACACACACACACATTAAATGTATTAATGAAGCATGCTATGATATTCTAGTTAATTAGGGTCTCTTGAAAGGTTTGATCAATTGTACTCTAAACTAGACTATGCTTTATATGTGCTATGTCCATGTTAAAAGTTTTCTCACATGACCCAGGTTGATGAAAAAAAGTTCTCATCTATTACCTAGAGCTATGCATATGAGAAGTTAATCTCCTAAAGACTATTTTATAAAGTAATGTTAATAAAGGCTTTTCTATAAAGGAATTAGCTTTCACGGTGAACTGATCATGAGAGGTTTCCGCATTCCAAGGGAAGGCTTGTTCAACATCGTCCTCACGAGGTGGATAACTATTGTACCCAATTGGCATATAGAGGGTTTCCATGTATACCTCGATGTTCCATAAACTATGTTTCCCCATAGGACCTAGCAAGTTGATCCATCTTAGATATTAGCATGATATTCATGTGTTACCTTGGAAAGTAAGATACCCTCTTTAGTGTGAGGGAATGAAACTTAATTCCATGTTTATCACACATGGTTTTAATGTCTGTTAAGGCTATAGTTCCCTAATGTAAAATAGACAATGGAAGTAAAGTAAGGAGCCCTAACTAGGATAACCTAAGGGAAATTGCATAGGTTAGGTGAGAGTAATTTATTTACCTATGCATTGCACAAGTATCTCTTGATGGGAATTCTATGAAGGTAAGCTATATGCATATGTATATGTTTATGCCTTATGCATGACATTGTATTGTTGTCTACTTGGTATGATAATATGCATAGTATTGATCGTATTGAGTCTATATGATGAGGTTTTACTTTTATGTAATATATTTATATCTTATGACTATATGTGAAGGTCTTACTTAGCGTGTATGAAGTTGTCTATACTTTTACCATATTAAGTCAAGAAGTAAATTAGGGCTTGGGTCTCTTATGTAATTTTATTGGTATTGTGAGGTTTATGGGCTTCAAACATGTAAGTGCAGTAGTAGCCTTAGCTTGGGATTGATGAGACAGTCTTATGACTTCTGTTATGAGTAAAGTTCAAGTAGGAGCTATTATTCACTAATTTTTCCCAATTATGATTTAGGAAAACCTTGACTTTTGTTTTTTTGTAATAGTCCTCTTGTGGATTCATGAAGTCTGTTGGGTCACCTGAGAAGTATACGTCCCAATGATATTCTATGTTTATAAATCTGTATTTTAGGTTAAAGATGATTATATGAATATTCACCATGGTTGCCTAAGGTGAGCTTGAGTGTGATGGTGAAATGAGACACTATTTATGCATTGCAAGCACCAAGTATCACTATAGAGTTACTTGGTAAAACGTTTCAAGGAGTTAATTACGATAAGGATATGTTATTAACTGCTAAATGTTTTTTCCTAAATGGAAATATGTGGCTTTTATGGATGTTGTGCTATTTGTACATGTCTTATGAAGTGTGTGAACTATATTGACTTATTTTCAATGTTGTTCATGACGTTTACTAACAGGCCATGAGGCATGTTTTCTAACCCAATGTCCTTTAAATGCATGGGTTTGCTGGTTGTCGTACTTCGTGCATTCTTGTACTAACCATTCTTCATGCCCAACAAAAAATCATCATTTTTTACACAAAGTGTAGGCTATGATGACTAGAGTGTCCCTTAAAGTATGGCTTGAATATTTTCCATGTTCAGGAAATGGATCCTTTAGTCCCAAGGAATGTACTAGTCACAGTTTTCTTAAAGTTAATGTAATAAGCTTATTTTTATTTTTTGGTTGTAAGGGGAGGGGCCGTGTCGCTAATCTACTCTGATGATGTAATCTAAGATTACAAAGAACTTGAGTCTAACTTTATATATATATAATATATATATATATATATATATATCTTATGAGTAACGATTCTACATATGATGTGCTATGAAATTTAAAATTTTTCCGCTAACTTTCCTATGAAAATGTTGATGATGATTAACTATGGGCTAGACCTCAGAGGTCAAGAACCCCATGTTACTTCTAAGAGTGATCCCTCGTCGTGAAACAACCCCTGAATGTTGACCAATCACTCACATGATAAATTACATAATTACAACAACTTAGACCTTACTCTAACAATACTTCATAGATTTTTGAAACTGATCACTATGACAACTTGACTCCACTTCCGGGAACCTCTCGAAACTGGCATTCTTTACCACAATAAACGCCATAGACCAACAAACACCTCTTAACAATATATCCTTTCATCATTCAACTCATAAGTTTAAACATTTTTTCAACTTTACTATAATTTCAAAACAACTTTTAACTCGCAAACATAAAGACTTAGGGTCCAATCACTGGAGGTTGAAAGTAGTCAATTCGGAAACTTTATAAAAATGACCGACCGAGTCCAATATGTATGTACCTTACAACCAAATTATCCTCAAATTATAGAGCTAAAGAAATTAAATGAAGATTCGAAAAGCTGAAGATATTTAACACGTATATAAAAATTTGTCCTCCTAAGTTTCCTCATGATATACCATTAGTTTATGATATTTTGAATACATTTCGGTTATAAGTTTTGTGTCTCTAAGGAAAAATTTTATTAGATCTAATAAATGTTTTAGCTTTTTGTATAATTTGCAGGAAATAGGCCTGAACGATATCAAGAGAGATAAAAGCTGAAATTTTTCAAAAAGAGCCACCCATTGAGGTGACTTATGGACATAGGCCATTCCATGGTCATCATGGATGGCAGGAATGATCAACATGGAATTCATATAACTAGGAAAATATAGAGGTAAGTGAGTAGAGGGTTAGGTCAACAACCCCCACGGGCCATCCTTTACTTACTCCGTTACAATGACACTTGGAGTTGAGTTTCATTACCTAATGAAAAGTTCTGAATGTGGACTACGAAAGAAGGTCCGAACCCATAGAGTCTTAGGGTTCACGTTTAGGGCTGGTCCGTGTTTCCCATGTCCCGTATGCGTTTGGTGCTAAGTGTGTTGCGAAAGTTTCTAGGCCCTCTCTGAAATATGTTCTAAGTAATCATCTATGGAAGGGACTTTATTGATCATGGTCTAATACAAAGCTCGTAGTCCTGTCTCGTCGAATAATTCAACATCATATACTCATTGCCTCCACAAAAGATAAAACAAAAGAAAAAACACAATTAGGGTCCGTAACAAAGTGTAACATGTACTACGTAGCTCAACGCGACCAACTTACCAATAACTTATTATGCAATAAACTAGAATAAATCAACTATGACCTTGATACACTAAATTACACCTCCCCAAAGTACATACGTGTCGTTATCAAGTCAAGACCCACTTGTAGGTTGTGGTCGATTCCCTATGAATTATGGTTTAACCATAACTACTGACGATTATATTCTTTTAGCGCTCTAAATTTTACGCAACTCAAGTAATTAAAGGGGGATTTGTGAAAAACATTTAGAAAATTATGTAGTAATCAATGAACGGTATTCAAACTTTATTTGCAATCAAGATGATAAATTAACTACGGTTTAAGTGTTCCCCTTAAGCTCATAACGTAGTAATACTAGTAATAGCAACTCATTTCTAGTGTATTACATGAAATGATTAAGTTAGTTTTAGCCTAAAACCTTGGTCTGCACTACATATACCTTTAATTCCAAATCCAGGGTACGACCAAGTCTGTATAATTTACTAACCCTTATATTATCCTCTTAATAGGCATCACATAAATGTATGTTTAGTTTTCATCCTCGTCTCAATCGACATTAAACTATTGGATAGTACCACACTAAATTTATGTTGATAATTCTTTTCTGATTAATGATCTATTTAGTTCAGAAAGTATCAAAAAGGCAAGTTTTAACGTGTGAACTCATTAAAAAGTCTTCTAAACGAAATAACTATAAATGCATGCAATAACACTATTCAACAATTTCTTTATTGCTATTCATACTTTGTTAATCGATCATGGTTCCCACAACCATAGTTGTTGATTTACTTACCAATATTAGCAAGAACACAATTCATATATTTAGATGAAAGAATCATGACCTTACGTAACATGACGATTAAACCCAGAATTTCAACTGGAATTGTAAAGTCAAAAAATCCTTAAATGTTCTTCTTTTTTGAAACATAATAGCTAATGTTTTTCAAATTAATATCCTAATGTCAAGAAAAGAACAATACTATCTGTATTTATATCCCCAAAACAAGATTACATGCCTAATATATTAAAAAAATAAGTCCTAACTAAAAAGGAAACAAAATAAGGAAATAATTGAGCACGTGTTTTTGATCTACGAAACTGACTTAAGGTTTAAAACCCACATCTTTGATAAACTCAACGGATTAACAGTACGAACCATAAATCACTCTATGGGTCGTGGATCATCCTTCGTATCTCCATACTTAAGATGTTCACTATTATGTACTAGAACAAACTCTCTGACTGATTTGATGGAGCAACTGTACGATTTGTAGATCACTCTATGGTCCATAGGTTACAACTGTGGTTCACACTTAGTCAAGAATTCCTGCCCATCTACGTTCATAATCTGCGGAGCGTGAATGGACCTATAGTCCATAGATCATCTCTTTTGATGCTCTTTTCAACACTTCCTTCGTCTGTGTATCCAAGTTTTTTGCGCGTCTGAACATATTTAATAAAAACATAAGAAAAACACATAAAACCACTACAAAATTGCCCTATACACGTCCTCTTCCATGTAATATAGCAAAAGTATTTAGACGTACAGTACATCAACCCCCTATCCAATAAATATCCCTGTAGTTTTGTCCTCCAGCGACCACTAATCGACTGAAACACAACACTTGTATAAAAGCAAGGAATTCAAGCTTACAGAATCACATGGCTCTCCTCCCATATCCCTTCTTTGGTGCAAATATTTCTTAATCGTGCTTACATCTTTCATCACGACACCATAATTACTAATTTCTTTCGATCTCATCTCACCATCAGAGGTGCTCACATCATCCACCACTATAGGCAGAACCTCCATCACGGGCGTAGAACTCGATGCCCCAACAAAAATCTCATGGACCATCTGTTGTTGCAACTGCTCATCTATTATAAAGGCCTTTTCACTTGTTTCTGTTGCTTGCGTACCTTCTTCTTGTATGTTTACTCCATAGTGGCCTCAATAGTGCTGCTACATAGGTGCATCTTATCTTTGGTATGTGCGGGTTCGGGCGCCTCCTCTGCGTCTCTACCGAATAATACATCGACGACCATATAATCACATAATGCGGTCGGTGCAGCCTGTTGCTCAACTGCAGGTGTGGCAAGATTTTCATCGATATCAACCTAGAGACTAGCTAACTTGTCCTGGAAGGAGGACATATCTATAGTATGGGTCCATCGCTTCCATATCTCATTCAAAGGTATCCAGCGCTTGTAACGGCCGGACCTTCTGGTTGCGTCAATCATAGATAGCCTCAATTCTAGGCTCCATTCCCATCATCGACTATGCAATTGATTAATCAATGGACAAAAATGATGAAGCAATGTGGTCATCTAGTCCTCTAATTTTTTTACCCTAGGCAAAGGCACAACATTACATCCTTGCATCAGTGACGTTTAGTTCTGGCGTGCGTTGCGTCTCTGAGGAGCTACGAGCCCAAATAGTGGCACAAATGAAGGATGTCAAGGAAGCATCAGTGTGAGATAGAAGGGGTAGGGTCATCACTTTGTAAATTATCCAAAGAATCAATGAACGTTGCTACCATAAATGGTACCTTAACAGGCGATTCTTTTCGTGGTGCTGCAACAATTGCCTCATCTTGTATGAGGACTATGTGTAGTCTCCTCATAGGTCAGATCAACTTATTATATTGCCAGATCGACACTCCACAATCCCTGCAAAATTATAAAATAAGACAAGCAAATGGGTAAGTTGTAGAGTCTTTGAAAGCCGTCTCATCATTTACCTCTTGCAATGATAATACGTAGAAACCAAATCGATCTTAGATCCGCCACCTAGCGTGTGCTGCTATTCCATCAGCGTCAACCTCTGTCGTACCAAGATGTGCAATTATTGTCCTTCGTGGGTGAAATCCAATTTTGAAACAACAACTAGAAAAACTTATCAACAAATGTGAGGGTTTCTTTCTTGATTCTTATTCCCCGAGTGTTCACCCACTTAGCTCACTCCCTCTCGATAGAAGTATGACTAGCTAGTAAGTGTAAATCACCTCTCTTTTCTTGATGCTTCGCTGAAACTCTCCTCATGGAACAATTTCACATCATTATTCTAATTCCATTGTGTTGACCGACCAAGATTTATCAGGACATGTAACCTACTGAAAGCAGTGGATGGTACTCTCAGAGATATCGATAGAGATCCCACGAACTAATGTCGTTTTGAGGGGATCATGGGAAATGGTTCGGGCATTCTTATGTATAAAACCTCATAGAGTAGTCGCTTAGGAAGCATAGAAATCTGTCACAATCTCCTTCCTGTAAGATCCTGGGTGTTGGGCCATCCGCTCACAATTGTATCATTAAAAGAGCCGGTGGATCTCAGGTACAGTGTATATGATGCCAGTTAGGACTCGACGTTCCTCTGTAATAATCTTGGAAATTTTATTTTTGTTGTTTTGCATTTTGGAATTTCGATAGATTTGTCATTGGTCCATGGCACACCATCTATTCATCTACTCTTCCATTAGAGTAGGTTCAATAATTGGTGGAATGGGCACATCTCCCAAATTGGTGGCCTCATTAGAGGAGGAAGACTCATTATGTGCACTGGAGCCTGTGGTGGAGCCGAAAGCAGAACCTAAAAGAGAAACGGACTTCAAACAAAAAGCAGACCTTTTCGGTGATCTGATCAGTTTATATTCCTCATTAGATTGGGAGGCAATGACTATGTCGGTGTTCACCTATATTGATTGGTTCCTGAGCTCTAGAATCTTAGGTTGTAATTAATTAAGTTCTAGGAACATACTCTAGGTCTCTGGTTTTTCTAGGTCGTTCTCCACTTCCATGTCAGTGTAGATTAGTTTATTGGAAGGTCCAGTTGATTTACACCAACTTCTTTTTGTGATAATTTATTTCTTGCTGTTTATTTGTACCTTTGGAACATTTGTTTTTTAGTACAAAAACATACAGCTGCATCTCCATTCATGCTATCTATCCTCTAAAAAATTTTTATAATTATGAACGAACAAAATAAAATGTAAAAATTAGACAGTAAGCTACAGTGGACACCGATGGTTCGTGGAACCCCTTTGTAGAGCCAAGATTGTGGTCTCTTATTGAAACTAACAATGTGCAGGATGGTCAGTAGAATGAACTACAATACTTTGATGGGGAATGCAGACCTCTACACCAAACATTTTTCTGCAGATTTTATTCTTGTCCCTCCACATATAGAAACCATTAGGCCATTATTTTAGATTTTTTGGACACTTTTTCGATAGGGACCCTATGTTGTATATAGCCAACACTAAAACAAAATTGAAACACCAATCTATGTGAGTATAGAGAAATAAATATAAAAAGAAAATTACTAACGAAAAATAGAATCCAAGCATTGGCTAGATTTTGCACTTTGATTGCCATAATCCCAAGGCACGCTTGATTTTAATGTCAACGAATAAGACACATTTCTATTATACTCAAT
The DNA here is from genome assembly GCA_027704765.1 of Solanum habrochaites. Taxonomy (NCBI): domain Eukaryota; kingdom Viridiplantae; phylum Streptophyta; class Magnoliopsida; order Solanales; family Solanaceae; genus Solanum; species Solanum habrochaites. The sequence goes on from JAKWJA010002499.1 coordinate 17,653,725, forward strand.
AAATTATTTCATCAAGAATAGGTAATGACTAAAACAATTTCTTGCACAGACTCCGTGTTTCCTATATATAGATTGATCCTGTGCACGTTTACCTAGAACCTTGTTCCCTCACTGCTCAAAAGCTCCTCCGCTCCATGTGGAAAAACTTGTTCTATTAATAATGGCCCAGTCCATTTGGACTTGATCTTGCCCAGAAACAAGTCCAACCTAGAGTCGAATAAAAGCACAAGATCCCCCAAAACAAAATCTTGCTTTTGAATCCTTTGATCCTTGTACTTCTTCATCTTTTCTTTGTATAAAGCTTCACTTTCATAGAAACTTATGAGAAACTCATCACATATATTCAACTTGTTCAATAATCGATTAGATGTGGAGCCCCAATACAAATTTAGCTTTTTCATTGCCTACACAACCTGATGCGGTATTTGTATCGGCAAATGGAAAAATTTCCCATACACAAGTTGGTATGGTGACATATCTATGAGAGTCTTGTATATTGTGCAAAAGGCCCATAGAGCATCATCTAGCCTCCGTGAATAATCCTTTCTATTGGCATACTCGTTCGTTGCAAAAATCTGCTTGATCTCTCCATTCGACACCTCAACTTCACCACTAGTCTGCGGATGGTAAGAAGTAGCTACATTGTGGCGGACACCATATTTATCATGTAGTGCCTTGAACAACTTATTGTAAAAGTGGGGAACATCCATCGCTCATAATGGAGAAGATACTCTTTTTTCAAGAATGCATTTACACTTTTACCTTCATTTGTTTGAAAGTGCGATCGGTTTACCCACTTTGACACATACTCAACTGCAACAAAAATATACTTCATCCCATGTGAGCTCATAAATGGTTCCATAAAATCAATTCCCCAAACATCAAAAAACTTGATCACCTATATCGGATTAATAGGGAGCTCTTGCCTCTTAGAAATTCTTCATTCTCTTTCCGAACAATCGCTAGACTTTAAGAAATCATGAGCATCTTAGTTGATGGTAGGCTAGTAATTACCCACAATGAATGATTTTAAGTGCAGTCCAGAAACCACTATGATATCCACCAACAGGTGAAGAATGGATCGCCTTAAGTATACTCAACTTCTCCACCTTAGGCACACAACGTCAAACAATTCCATCAGCACAACTACAATACAAATACTGTTCATCGAAGAAGAACTTCTTCATATCATGCATAAACCTTTTTCTTTGGTGAAATGACAAGTGCGGAGGCACCAACTCGCTTGTCAAATAATAAGTAAAACCAACAAACCAAGGGATCCGATCCGGATAAGCAGCCAATACCTTTTCATTAGGGAAAGAACTACTAAATTTCAGCCATATCACCAAGCTTTAGCATATACTCTTCCTCAAATTTGCACAAGTGATCGACAACTTCATTTTCAGTCCCATTTATAAATTTCACAAAAAAATCAAACTCTTGCAGAAACAATACCCATCGAATCAACCTCGGTTTTACATACTTATTTGTCATCAAGTACCTCAATGTTGAATGGTCAGGATGCACTATGGCCTTAGTCTAAGCAAGTAAGACTAAATTATTTGAATGCAAAAACCATAGAAAGAAGCTCTTGTTCCGTCACAATATAATTCTTATGGGGCATATTTAGAGTTCTTTTAGCATAGTAAATAGGATGAAGAATCTTCTCTTGCCTTTATTGTAATACCACACGAAGCACCACTCCAATCGCACCACACATTACCTAAAACAGTTGTCGCAATCCAGTGAAATAATGTGTCACATCAAGGGAGCACCCCCTAGAAGTAACTGGTGTCGTCGTCCTCAAAGAATACTAAGACTAACCTATTAGCATTTGTCATTACATTTCAAGGGTTAAATTGCGGAAAATTTAAAAACTTTTTATCCACTTCTACATTGAGGTTTACATAGACTCTCTCTTACACATAATATATTGACATAGAGAGTTTACATAGACTCCGCCCATAGGAAGAAATACATAGGTTCTTCTTCTTTTTTCACATATACAATATAGCAACATCATCCCATAAGAAGTCTAGAATACGTCTCATATTAAAACTATATAAAATAAACACAACATTGGACATAACCCATACTTCATTAAAATAAAAGCCACATATAGTCATATAAAACATTAGTATTCAAATGACAAGAACAAACGAAAATCGTCTTTAAACTAACATATCTAAAAAGAAGTCAGTGTGTGGCATCGTCTTAGAAAATGATGACCCTAACCCAACTTGAGACTAGGATTCCAAGCCTTATTCAATGTCCCTTTAAAAGCTCAACAACCAGAACCTACATTTTTGTAGTAAACATAGAAACAGTAGTACACCACTTGTACTAAGTATGGGCATATACACATAAAACAATTGAAAACATGCATGAGAAACAGAGATTTACTTTCAAAGACAAGCCAAGTCATTTGAAAGTCTTTAATGTATATTCAAGAGTCCATATAAAATAATAATCACATATACATTAAGACAATAGAATGTTTGACACAAGACCAACATAATCAAGAATAATTAAATCAATATGTATATAGCATATTAGAACCATAGCCAAAGCAACTCCAACATCATGTTATAATAATAAAGCATGTATAAGAGTTCATAACATCACAATATATACAAAACCCTTACTCATAACCAACCATCAAGTCCACAAGTGCAATGACCAAGTAAATCCCCATAACCTTACTCAACAAAGTAAACCCAACAAAGGATCATAAGCATTTCCTAACATCACATAATATATCATCAAGAGTAGTCATCACCATGTTTAGCAATATAGACCATTAACTGTCATACTGAAACCCTCATAATATAGTATCATCAATATTTAAAAGCAAATAATTGGTATGAATTCAGCCTTTATAGAGCATACGACCATAAGTTAACATCTTTCTAAGACTTCCCTCAAGTCACTAGTGCAATGTATCGCATAGAGTGCCCATACCCCACATAGACTAAGTCCAAACCCCCCTTCGGTCTCCTAGTTTAGAGTCCACCTATTACTTTTACTTCATTTACGTTTCAATGACCACATCTTGCGCTTAAGCACATAGACAAGGATGAGCTAATGTAGATCCGGTGTCATGAAACCCTATATCGAAGGAAGACGGACTACTTGCCAAGGTAGCACCAAGACATAAACATAGCATATAGGTGGATCCACTAGCTTGTATTCCTATGGGGGCAACATAGTTCAAGAACTAGGAAATATTAATTGGGACCCTCTTTATGCCTTTAGCAATATAGTGTCCAATCTCATGAGTACAATAGTGAAATTACCTTCCCTACTTGGGAAGGGACATTCCTCACTACTAGTTCAGTCGGTGCTAAGCCTAGAGTCCATTTTCGAATGTCTTTCTTTAAAATTTATAACTTAGTTTAGGTCATAGGAGAATGCTCCTTGTATAATAATAACATTATCCCTCAAATAGGAATAGCAGAGAACACTTTTCATTAAACTCTAGTATGTGATTAGCACTTAACACATCTCATATCATAGTAAAGAGGCACATAGGTACTTAGCTTCATGCAACCTTATGTCATTACAACATCTTAAGCTAATCTTAAATCACAGATCAGAATCTTTCATCAATTGTACATCATACATACCACTTATCGAATTACAAGATTTACTTCAATTGACTTCATATAACCAAGTACAAGATATCATAATTGCAGTTAAAGGTTTAGGAATAATAAGACTACCAAATATCCTTAACGAGCCATATCATTGTCTTAACATCAACAAAATAATTCTATCCAATAATAGGTGTAATAACATGATCGGTAGTAAATAACACAATACCTAAGTCAATTGCATCATGACTATCCCAACTAACATCATTTCATAACCTAGGGTTAGGGGGAAAGGGTTCATCATGATTTCATCAATATTTAGAACCAATCCCAACGATAAATTACCCTTGGAAGTCTACAAATGAATTAGAATAGATGGACTTGTCTAACAATCGATACATTCATTAATTTCAATGAATTTATAACTAAGATCCAAGATTTGGAGAAAACGGCGGGAAATGGCATGGTCCATACGAATTTCCCTAATTAAATTAACTTACCAACACATACACTTAGTAGTCAATAGGTAATCACAATTATGTCTAACAAATCATCATTGAAAGTTTAAAGAAAACC